>JADQWA010000577.1:0-268251 GCA_018344505.1 Nebria ingens riversi | reverse complement strand
CAAATTTTAGTACGTTTTACTAACATTTTCACAATATTCAAATATTTACGTAAAATAGAAAATTCTCAATATTTTTAATTGTAATTTTCGCAATTGAACAAATAATCTTACTTGCATTATCAATGCGTTTGTTAATGATAACAGATTCTGAATTCAATATAGATTTTATAATATAATTTCCGAAAGAATGAAAACGAAATATTTTAAAATTGCATTACAAAAATGAAATATGTGAACTTTCATTGTGGTTTTGAAGTAAGAATGATTTTGATTAAGTATAGAATTAAAAGTATATTCATGATGTATATTTTTTTAAATAAATCGCATTTTATATATACGAATTTCGTGCAACTGTGAAAGGACATTGGTGCTACGTTTTATGTAAATAAATGTTTATTTAGTATGTTGAAAAATCTTTAGTCTAAACAAATTTAACAAGCTACTTTCCTATGTTACTGTAGCCAGAGTTTTCGCTTCATTTCTGACAGTATACGATCTTCTTGGTGGTTTTCAAATGTTTGCTACGCAAAGTGATTGAAAAACTGTCTTTTTGTAGAACAAACAAATGTATACCACTTATAAAGTTGATCTTTTGAACTTGTGACAAGAATATGTTTCGTAGGAATATGGTTGTAGAAAGTTTTGAGACACGTGGTTTTAGTTTCGGCATACTGTTTTCTATGTATAATATCCCTATAGTGGCGGAGACAGAAGAGGATGTCGTAAAAGGCATGTGGTGTTCGAGGGGGCAGGAAGAATGATATATTTAACATTTGTACGTGCGTATAACGGTGCCCCTGCGGCCTCTTAAAGCTGCAAAACACAAGAAACACTACAACATAACGTACCAACCCGTGCCACGGTAGGTATATGAACTAATTTTATAAAGAACTCATGCCTCTCTTAAAAAATCGATTGCAAACTTTGCTCTCTATATCTCCAGGTCTCTTGTCTGTCTGTGTTTAATATCACCTCACACAATCTATTCGTCAGCTTCCGTCTTGTGAATTGGGACTCCAGGCGATTTTCTTTCACACCTGGTTTCATCTGAACTGATCCACTCCACACAATATTCTATATTATTGTTAGAATTTACTAAAGAGGAAAATAAAAATAACCGAACAGAATGCCTAAATATATATATATATATATATATATATATATATATATATATATATATATTATATATATATATATATATATATACTCGTACTTGTATATCGCTTTTGTGAGAAATCAATTTTATTTTTATATTACATATTGAACAATATGCGTACATCTTACTTTGTGAATTCTAAGTAAACTTACTTTCAAGTTAAGATTACGTTAGAAAATCGTCATTCTCTTCTGTCGTTTTCAATATTCTCACACTATAGAGCGAAGTAATCATTAAAATAAAATTGCTACATGTATTCATGATAATCCAAAGATACCAATTGCGATATATGTTTATAACTTGAGCAGTTGTTGAGAAAATAATTACGAAAGAAGATCTATAGAATCAAGAGGTCTAGTCCAATTGAATTTATATTTATATAAGCTTAAATTGCAGATTTGATTATAATGCAAGGAAAAAGAATATTGCATCCCTGTTTATCGTACAAAGTATTTTATGTTTTGACTTTTATGTAAAATGATGTTTGAGCTTCAGTAGTTCGAGTGCAATATAGTGAATCATCAGCTTTTATCAAAACGTGGTAGATTGATTATTGTATACCATAATAAACTACGAAGTTGTCTATGACGTGGCAACAGATGCTGTTCGCTAATCGAGTAGAAATCATCTCGTATAAAATATCTAATGACGCTATTGGATTATGTTGGGCATGTTGTCAGCTGCACAATAACAGATTCGATATTATCAATTTAGAAAAGGGGAGTATTAAGTACAATTTGATAGTATCAATTGTCTGGCAAACGGAGGGACGGGGCGTGACGGTAACGCCAAAGCGCACGAGTGGTGATATTGAGGGGAAAAAATTACACTGCACGTACATGATGATATATCGGGCCAATTCTTCAAAATATTTCACCGTGTTCTCATTGATCGGTTTACGCGCAATCGGTGCCAGGGCGGAAATAAAGCCACTCAAAGCTAGTTTATATCTTGTTGAGCCCATTTTTTTCCCTCTCCGTGTATGCCCTTCTCTGTTCTTTCAATTTTGTCTCTTTTTGGACGACGCCGTAAATCGAAGTCATTTAGTTGGTGCTTGGATCCCCAAGTTATTTAATACCGTAATTTTTATCTCTGGATTTTTGTTGACTTCAATTTATTTTTTATTTGTTATGTTCACGTTATGAATATAAAAAAAAACTGTAACTGTTATCAATGATGTGTCTTGCTTCTTTTAGTATTATTTTTGTTTCGCGGCTTGAACATTGATATTTTGCTACTTTTTTTCCTTGTTGCAAATGATTTGAATTCTAGATTAAGATTTTTCCATTTACTAAATAAACAATAAACATACAATTTATCACCAGTTTTAACTTATTACAATCGCTTATACCTATATATATATATATATAAATAATTTCGTATTTCTGACTCATTACGTTTACAAATAACGACATTGATAAAATAAAAAATCCAAATAATTACTCGTGTGTGTTATGAGCAAATCTACATAAAAGTAATACTGTTGAATGAAAAATAAATTGGAATTTGTTTTCAAAAGTCAACATTCTATATTGTTGTATATGTCTCATTAGCAGACATTCACGTAGGTTGTTTGTGGCAATGTCGGTTACCTATGTTGTTATTTTAAGTAAATAATTTATTTTTGCGAAATTAATAATTGAAATCTGTTATTATTACCAGTACAATTTTCCTGTATTGATCAATTTAATGACAATGTTAGATCGCTTAGGATTTTAAAAGAAGTTGATAAAACGAAATATCGAATTTAAAGCGAACTAACCTTGCAATTGAATTGATCAACACAGCAGATTTTGAATATAGACTATTAATTTCTGAAAAATTTAATATTTGCGTAAAATAGCAAGTTTAGGTAAACCCCACCAACTAACAATAGCTCACTCATTCTAATCATAGACTGGAAGTAAGAAATTATCTTGACTCTGTGGTCATAGAAGTAAAAAAGCGACTTTTTTACACATGTCCGACATATAATTCAAAATGCTTAATTGGTTTTTTTGTTTGACTTAAGTCCGACATACACACAAAACATTGTGTACGAGGGATCTCAATTTTGCTCCGGTGGCTACTATAAACCAGAGGCATCGCTCACTTTATGTTACCCAAGCGGTTAACCGTTACCGTTACCAACAACTAGACCAGACCAAACCAAACCAAACCGGTGGATAGCGAACCAGGGAGTGTGAGAGGTAACCTGGTCACGTACACTAGCGACGTGTCGCGGCAAAACACCCCCAACTAAGACGGAACAGTTTTCCCGGGCACGTACCAATTCGGACACACACTATCCCCTACATATGTTGTTCAGATTGTTTTGTAAGCTGTTTCTCGCTTTTTATTTTACGCTTCTATCATCTTGACAACACTGTAGTATGAATGGCTACAAGAACTCGTATAACCACAGCTCAACGCTAACGATGGAACACATTTTTATTTGCACCTTTAATATGAAATTTAAATTACTCGATTTACTCAACTTTATTTGGCACACTAGCGAATAAATCTACGACATAACTACTTAATAATCAATGTTTTCATAGTTTCATATGGTTAATAAATAACGCCTAGGCATATGCAACCCGCAATGTTTATCAATTGATATAGCCTATACATTATAACAATTATAGTTATATTTCATAAAAATGTATATTAATCATAATTTGTATGATCTGTATAATTAGTTAGATGAATTTCTTTATCCATTTAAATTAATAAATAAACTTAATACAATATTCAAATCTAATATTATCAAAGTTTGCTATTTATTCTTAGTAATATGAATTTTGTATCCGAGATAGAAAACGAATTTGAGGAATACCTCTGTCGCTTCTATCCTCTCGTTTCTCTATAGATTTGAAGCGAAATCCGTCGGCTACAAGAGAGTATAACGCGTGGAGATGTTGTCGGAATGTTTAAGTTTCGGTTTGACAACATTTCAGGTGATTTTGCGACAAGGTGTCAGCACCAGACACAGAATTCTAAACAGTTGAGAAGGTTTTCTGACTTTTAAAACACAACAATCAAGTGACATTTGCATATTTCCAATTCACGTAACATTTCAGGAGTTTAGAGTAATTTAGGCTACTTTAGGGTAATTCAGGCTACTGAAAACTGTCTTCCGGTTTATCAGAAACATCAATTTTATATTCATAGTTACGTAAATAACACATTCATTCTTAAACATTTGGTAGCAATTAAGGATGATTTTGAAAACAAAATTGAATGCGAATTTTGGTCACTCTTCCATAATGTAACCGATCATTATATAATCGATATCTATGTACATTAAACAATGTATTTTTATTAATTTAATATTCAAATCAATTAGAAATAGTTTGCGTTGTTCGTTGCTGATGTATACAGTATATTATTATTTTAAATACATATATTCACATGCTGTTTATGTTTGTATAATTATAGTACATAAACCTAATGATAAATTATGCATAGTGTATTAATTTTTAACACTATTATGTTAGAAATATAATATTAACATACAAATATTTGTATTTCTCAACAAATCTAAATTATATTACCATAAATAATTCAATATTTCAGGAATTTGGTTGCGTAAGAAAGTCGTTTTTTTGTTTCATTCATATTTTTATTATAATTTTCATTTTAGAACAAAAGAATGATTAAATAATAATGTAGTAACGCTTTATCTACTACACTGCAAAAAAGAAATGTGTAAATTTACACTAGATCAAAAGTGAAATAACATTTAAATCTTGCATTGTTCCAAAGGAATGCGCTAAAATATCCTGAAATTTTGTCATTGTAAATGATTTTAGTATATATTATTTAAAATTAAAAGTGATGTGAATTGCCACGTTTTTTAATTTTACAGTGTACCATTAAAAGGTGAACAGAAAAATATCTACATTAGATGCCCTAAATGCACTTCTGAACATCCTTTTAAAAGAGTAAAATGTGTCGGACGATTACACGTAGTTTAGGAGTAGTTAAATGGGATTCAACCGAGTGGAATGTGATTCCAAAGTGCGAGGCGACGAAAGTAACAAAATATATTCAAAAACTTTCAGCAAAACAATGCGAACTTTATGTTTGAAGTGTCACCTTTAGCAATAGTAAAATGTCCTGATCAACTTGTTGCATTTCAACTATAGGATTTGATCAATATACACTTTGCGGTCGGGCTTTGTTCCCTAACACATTGCTATGTGTTACAAAAGACCAATAAATTGGAGCAGCGTTATTTACAAGTTTCTCTTGTTTAGTTTACAGTATTCAAGTGCATTCGGTGACATTTACGAAGCTTGATTATATCATCCATTTGTTAGAATACATTTCTGCATAGTTGTTTCGAAAAATTATATAATCGCAAAATGAAGATGTTTTATGTATAATTAGAATTAAACTATTTTAATCGTGCTAAAAAAAAATACTTAGAATTGCATTTAATATCGCTAGAAAAACCATCGTTGTTAGCAACATTATTTATGTATATATTATGATTCACGTTTTACGTAGGAAGCAATACAATTTGCACAATTATGTATGCTATGTAACGCGTACGTTGTAGGTTTAATTATAAAAATGATGTAACTTATTAATTTTGAAGTTTTAATTAAAATTTATGAATTGCACATGTCAAGTTCTATAACTTTGCTAACTTGTGAAAAATGATCGATTTTTTCTTGACTTCGTTTTGCAAAGGTAAATAATTAATAAAGTAATGAATTTAATTAAAAATTAATATTCAACACAAATTTACATGAATAATTGCAAATAAAAACTTCAGCTATATACATCCATACATACATAGATATAATTTGAAACAAGGAATTAACTTCAAAGTCAGAATGTTCTATATCCGCAAATAACCTGAAATAATTTCATTTTCGAGCAAATTGAAAAATAGACTAGTTCAAATATATTTTTTTTCTTCCTGCCAACTCAGTGAGCAAAAATACTAACCTGTTTTATTAAATTTTCTTCAATAAAATAAAATCTTATTTTGCTCTTGGAAGCAAGCAAAATATATTACTATACTAGGTACATTGTGTTATGAGAAGAGAAAAATATAATAAATTCTCCAATGAAAATGTAAATTGCATCATTTTAAACCAGATTGGTTGTGTTATAAAACAAGTTAAACATACTGTTACAATTTTCTATATATAAAAACAAAAGTTTAATTTTTTGATCGAAACGCGTACATAGCGGTTATTTGCGGTTGCCTATTAATAATTTGCAGTTTCCTATCTATAATTGTTAATAACCAATTTGGACGTTTACGTTTTTCGATTGATAACTTACAATTATTTACCTATTGGTAATACACGCCATCTTTTAATTACCAGATAAACCGTAAATCTTAGGGTTACGAACAAATGAATTAAAAATATTAAAGATATCACTGACTAAATGTCAATATTAAAACAATAGAAATGGATATTTGAGTGCGGTTTCTGGTTATATAAAATTTATTAAAACTAAAAAAAAGTTTTGTATTAAATTAGCAGTACAATTGGTTTAAGATGTCTTCCCGTAAACCATACAAAAGTTGTAGGAAATGTCCTAGTGCTTCGAATAAATCTCAAACTCTAAATAACGCGTCAGCATCAAGTGGTACACGAGTTACGGCTACAGCTCAGCTTTCTTCTACAACATCTAGATTTAGCGAAGCCAGTATGAACACTATATAAATTTCTTAATTTTAATACGCTCAATAAATAAAAATCCCAACAACTATTTCTAGGTGGGGCATCTGTTACTAAGGTTAGAACAGGCGGAAGTGGACATGGAGCACAAACTTCTAAGTAAGAATATCCAGGAATTGCTTAATATGTATAAAACTATTTTTTTAAATGTTTAGAATTATTATTTCTGGGATGGGGTTAAAACCAGGATCTCTAAAAGTAACAACAGAGATTCCATATACGAGCAAGTATGCGTTTTCCTATTTTATTTGTATCAGCTTGGATATTTTAATATCAATTTATTTTTATGAAAACATAATTTATAATCAAAATTAGAGCACTTACAGAAATATATTTAAACATTTCTAGAAGTTCTCCAAAACGATCAAGGCAAAGTCGTTCTACATCGGTATATCCCAAAGTAGATCGAGTTTGTGCTTCTACATGTCCCGATGAAAATTTTAATTTACAAGAAAGTATTTCAATACAAGAAGCTGAGTTTACAGTCGATGATAATAACTACGACATCATTACCACTGAAGAAGAAGTAAACATGCAAGAGTAATATTAATTACTGAAACAATTTCGCAAACTTGCCATTAACTGCTCAAAAATATATATTATAAATAAACAACTATGCTTGTAACTAATTAATAAATATTATTAAAATTACATTGATTGGTTGTAAGGTCTCCTGGAATTGATCTTCCAAGAGCCCCCCCAGGACCAAATGCATGGTATGAAGAAGATGAATTTAATATATCCCCTCTGAAATCGGATGATGACGATTTAGGCGGAGATGAAACAGATGCAGATATAACTCCGCTGGAAATGGACATAGACTTCAATTATAATCTGTATGGTGGTGTGAGGTTAACTGATGATGAAATGGATGAAGAAGATTTTGCGAATTTATCACCATTAAGTGATGGGGATGATTATGGTTTAGGTATTTCACCTGTTCCATCACCAGTTGCAACGCCACCATCTTACGCTTCTCCAACATATGCGTAAGTTTTACTTTCATCATTCCTACATGAGTACGAATTATTTTTATTTTTTGAAAGCAGTTCCCCGTGTGCTGACGATTGTGCAGGCAGTCCAATGTCAGCTGGACTTTCTTCCCCAGATCGTAGTCCTCCAATAAGTTATGAATCACCAATTCCTTCTGCTAGTCCACAGAATCCTCCCAGAGTAATACCAGAAACCGCACCAGCAAGACAGTAATTATAGTTTAAAATTTTATCTATGTATAGTAATAAAAGATCTAATTTTAGAAGAGCTATCAGAGCATCTGGACTTCGACAACCAGAAACTGGTTTAAGACCACCTGGAATACAAAGTGCTGGATCGAGAGCGCCTGCATATGCTCAACCAACGTATGTATTCGCACAATATTCTCTGTCGAGAAAATCATTAATTTTTATTTAATTAGGTCCAAATGTGATGATTTATGTCCAAGTAGTCCAGCTCGGTCATCGAGACCACCACCGCAAACTCCAAGAGTTCCGATTCCTTCTTCTAGAGCACTATTGCCTCAACGATTATCAATTCCTCAGACACAGTTTGTTTAAAACCAATCTCATTTGTTTATCTCTACAAAAAGAATACTTTCAACGTTTTGTTTCAGATCTGAATTTGATGTTGAGGATACTTCAGCACGACCTTCATCTCGACCAGCAGCTTCTCAATCTCCTCGTGGTACAACACCAGAAACAAGAGCACAACAAAGACCGTATTATTTGAAATTTGATCTACTTCCCAATTTAATTAATTGACAAATATTTTTCAGAGTTTCGTCTGAAATTTCAAGTACTGCAGCAGATTCAAGACCATCTACAGATATGCAAGAACCGTCAGGGATACGTCCACCTACAGGGATGAGACCTCCTTCAGGGATGAAAATGCCAAGTAGATCGTTAAGACCATCACAAGATTTAACTTCAAGGTAGTAAATTTTATTTATACTAGTTCCAGGATAAACATTAGAGATATATTTCAATTTGGTAAAGATAGAAATATGTAGAAATAAGTAGATTGAAATCACACACAAAGAGAGTCTTAACAATTTTTAAATAGTTTACAGTTTAATCTGTACTTGGTTATTCTAGAGATTGTGGCCCAAAGACATGCCCCAATTTAATTAATTGACAAATATTTTTCAGAGTTTCGTCTGAAATTTCAAGTACTGGAGCAGATTCAAGACCATCTACAGATATGCAAGCACCGTCAGGATACGTCCATCTACAGGGATGAGACCACCTTCAGGTCTGAAAATACCAAGTAGATCGTTAAGACCATCACAAGATTTAACTTCAAGGTAGTAAATTTTATTTATACTAGTTCCAGGATAAACATTAGAAATATATTTCAATTTGGTAAAGATAGAAATATGTAGAAATAAGTAGATTGAAACCACACACAAAGAGATTCTTAACAATTTTTAAATAATTCACAGTTCAATCTGTACTTGGTTATTCTAGAGATTGTGGCCCAAAGACATGTCCCAATTTAATTAATTGACAAATATTTTTCAGAGTTTCGTCTGAAATTTCAAGTACTGGAGCAGATTCAAGACCATCTACAGATATGCAAGCACCGTCAGGGATACGTCCATCTACAGAGATGAGACCACCTTCAGGGATGAAAATACCAAGTAGATCGTTAAAACCATCACAAGATTTAACTTCAAGGTAGTAAATTTTATTTATACTAGTTCCAGGATAAACATTAGAAATATATTTCAATTTGGTAAAGATAGAAATATGTAGAAATAAGTAGATTGAAACCACACACAAAGAGATTCTTAACAATTTTTAAATAATTTACAGTTTAATCTGTACTTGGTTATTCTAGAGATTGTGGTCCAAAGACATGTCCCAATTTAATTAATTGACAAATATTTTTTCAGAGTTTCGTCTGAAATTTCAAATACTGGAGCAGATTCAAGACCATCTACAGATATACAAGCACCGTCAGGGATACGTCCATCTACAGGGATGAGACCACCTTCAGGTCTGAAATACCAAGTAGATCGTTAAGACCATCACAAGATTTAACTTCAAGGTAGTAAATTTTATTTATACTAGTTCCAGGATAAACATTAGAAATATATTTCAATTTGGTAAAGATAGAAATATGTAGAAATAAGTAGATTGAAACCACACACAAAGAGATTCTTAACAATTTTTTAATAATTTACAGTTTAATCTGTACTTGGTTATTCTAGAGATTGTGGCCCAAAGACATGTCCCAATTTAATTAATTGACAATATTTTTTAGAGTTTCGTCTGAAATTTCAAGTACTGGAGCAGATTCAAGACCATCTACAGATATGCAAGCACCGTCAGGAATACGTCCATCTACAGGGATGAGACCACCTTCAGGTCTGAAAATACCAAGTAGATCGTTAAGACCATCACAAGATTTAACTTCAAGGTAGTAAATTTTATTTATACTAGTTCCAGGATAAACATTAGAAATATATTTCAATTTGGTAAAGATAGAAATATGTAGAAATAAGTAGATTGAAACCACACACAAAGAGATTCTTAATTTTTTTTAAATAGTTTACAGTTTAATCGGTACTTATTTATTCTAGGGATTCTTGCCCAAAGACATGTCCTTCAAATCGCAGAAAAAGGTAGAATTAATTAAATTTTCTCGGTCAATCTATTATGTTAGTAATTATTTAATAAAATTAACAGTAGGACTAGTCCAGATAAATCGGAGGAGAAAAACTTCAGAAGATAGTCCAAAACACCGATCCAGTCGTAAATCAACTGATGCCGAACCATCAAGTCGTAAATCAACTGATGCCGAACCATCAAGTCCCAGATCTTCAAGGAGTAGAAAATCATCTACACATAGTCCAAGAACTACTATAGAATCAGAAGCTATGGTCATTTCTGATATTGTTATACCGGCAAAAGAATAATTTAAATAACTCCTAAAACTATTATCCTTAATATTTTTATAGGAGCAGTCGAGCTCACCGAGGAAAAGCTCAAGAGCTAGTGCAGAAACTAGAGCTTCGCAAGTTTCTGATACGGTACGGGTCAGAATTAGAGACAACCTAAAAATATATTAAACACTGTTATAGGAACCAGCGACTCCAAGAAATTCAACTAGGACAGAACCTATTGCTTTGACAGATTCTGATAGTGTCATAACGGTACTTGTTCGTATTAAATAGAACTTAGAACTATATTAAACATTATTATATATAGGAACCAGAGATAATTGAAAATCAAGAAGAGCGTGATTTTCCTCCGTCACAGATCGATAGTCCAGTTGGACAAATCGATGCTAGAACTGCATTAAAAATGAGTCGACAGATAATTACATCTTCTCGAGGAACTGTAATTGATCATAGCCTTCTTGGCATGAAAACGGTAGAGCCAGGCAAAGCAAGACAGATAGAGATGACCAAAAAAGAATTGTAAGAATATTTTACTTGCATATTTTATAGTATAATCCCCAAATAATCCAACCATTTACATGCTAGTTGCATAAACGAAACTTATTTTGGCATTGGTTTCAGAATACCTTCAAGTAGATTAAGACTACCTACAAAAACAACCCTTGGAACATCTACATGTGAAAAATCATGCCTTTCAAAACGCCAAGGTCCAAGTTCAAGAATAGCTCCATCTAGAACGCAATACACTGCGGCGGTCGCTCCAGTTATTGAAGATGTTGGAGAAGAAGTATTACCACCGGAAGTATCTCTAGATAGGCCTACTATCTCATCACCCAGAATGTCAGGTCCTCAAGCACCAACAGCACGATCAATTCCAGCTCCTAGGTATGTGCGGCCCACTTTTAAATCGGTTAATTTTAAAATGATGCTATTAAGACATTAGATGACAATTGTAGTTTTCATATATTCATTTTATAAGATTGGTTTACATTTCAGACAACTTTCATCTCGTTCTGGCTTAAGAGCTCCAACAGGTATGAGACCACCAATGACAGGTAGAGGTAGCACACTACAACCACCAAGTAGAAGGTCAGGGTAATAAGCGTAAGTAAGCTAAATACATTCACATTAATTTGATGTTTATTTTAAATAGTATGGGACCTCCAAGTCAAAGACCAACAGACGATTTGCCCGGTAATCTAAACAAGTTTTTTTTTCAATTTGATTTTACTTTCTTATACAAAGTAATAAATACGTGTAATCATGAGAAAACTCGATCTCGAGATTTTAATGGAAATACAGCCTTTGACATGTCCTGTCGACTATTTTTCGAATAATGTCTTTGTGCGTATGTGTGAGCGCTTTTTAACCAAAACTGTTAGTGACATATTTAAAATATTGTATAATTGAAGAATATATTCTGTCAGGTATTTAATTTATTTGGAAATGAACAAATATCTGGTCATACTTACTAATATATAATGAATAATTTCCTTTGATTTTTAAACTATCCAAACTGATACCTACTCCGTATAAGAAGGTCAAGTACAGGATACTGTAAATATTTAAACTAAGGAATTATTTTATTTTAGAACCTAGGCACGTTCCTGTTGGACAATACTACATACCTGCGAGATCAGGAGCTATAGCAAATAGCCCAGTAATACCAGAATTTTAGAATTATTTTGAATTATGTAATATACCAACATTTCATTTTAGGAACAACTGAAACAGAAATTAACGAAACATCGGCCGATATCTCTTACAAATTGGAAGAATGAAATGCAAAATTATAACCAAGTATTCAATGCGCCGTTGAAAGCACAACATCCCGATGTTGTAGCTACTAATATAGTTCGTCAAGGTCAAGCACGATCTGAGGAGCTTGCCGAAATTGAACGGCGAAGAACAAGTGATATTTTAGAAGAAACGGTATAATAAACATGATTTTTGAAATGTGCCTTAAACCATATACCCTATCATTTTAGTTGGATCCAAATTTGCCAGAAGAATACTGGTCTTCTAGTTTAAAGGAAGCTATGGAGATGTCCGAAGAAGCAGATTCACCAGAATCATATCCAGTGGCAGCTGAATGTGGTGTCGAGTGTCCTTCAAAATCAGGACGACCTCAGTATTCACCCGAACGGTTACCACAATCTCCGCAAATCAGAACTCCGCAAGGTCGTCTACCAACGCCTCCGCAAGCTCCATCTTCTCAAGCTCGTCGTTCGACAACTCCACCGCAAGTCTCACAAACCTCAAACTCGGCGTCCATCAAGTCTTACGCCAGTTCCATCTTCTCAAGCTCGTCGTTCGGCAACTCCACCGCAAGTCTCACAACCTCAAACTCGGCGTCCATCAACTCCGACGCCAGTTCCATCTCCTCAAGCTCGTCGTTCGGCAACTCCACCGCAAGTTTCACAACCTCAAACTCGGCGTCCATCAACTCCTACGTCAGTTCCATCACCGAAACCACCTGCAAAAGAATGGTATGAGGAGGATGAATTTAATATCTCCCCTCTGAAATCAGATGTTGATTATTTATCCGATATGAGTGAACCAGGAAACATGTCTTCAATTAATTTTTCCTATGACTTCGGCGTATTACCAGAAGACGACTCACCTTCTTCGTTTCCAACATATTCTCCGTCAATGTATATGATGTTATCAAACGTTTGTTGTAGATAAATTAACCTAAATTTTATAAGCAGGTCTCCTTGTGATGATGTTTGTCCTGGAAGCCCATCACCTTTTGCCCCTGTATCACGTACACCAAGTCCAGTAAGAGCACCTCGAACCAGCCTACCAACATCACCTCAAGATTTATATACAGAAAATGTTGATATATCTTCACTTAACGAAGACGATATGGCGTATAATTTAGATTTGAGCGAGAATGAATATGATGCAGAAGTGGCAATATCTCCTTCGCCACAACCAATACCATCACCTCCATATGGTGATTCAAGTTTTTCACCTGCTCAGCCAAGGCAAATAATTCAAGGCCAAGTAGCGCGAGCACAGAAGCTACAGACCAGACATTTGTATGTATAATTGAATTGAATGTATAACTAATAGTTCCTAATTTGATATTAGAACATGCAGTCCTACTATCGTCCAAAGAAATATAACATTTTTTTTTAAATAATTGCAGAGCACAACCACAGCCTCAATATGGAGTGTTAGGTCAAATATCCCCTTCCAGAAAACCGTATGTTATTACTTAAAAATCCCAAAATATATTACTAATTAAACTGAATCTATTTAAAATAGATCTGCACAACAACGAATACCAGCTCCGTCTGTAACGGCACCACCTAGACCTAGAAGGATACAAGCACCATCAAGACCAGCAATGTATTTAACGTAACTTAGAAATATCCTAATTCAATTTGAATATACAAATTCTTTTATTAGTTGTGGTGTGACATGCCCATCAACTCGGCAAGGTCGTCGCACGTTAACTCCTTCACCCGTTTCATCTCCACAATCTCGACGTTCACCAACACCTCCACGATCCCCGTCTCCTAAACCACCTACTAAAGCATGGTACGAAGAAGATGAATTTAATATCTCCCCATTAAAATCAGATCTTGATGACATATCTGATTTGAGTGATGTAGCAGATATATCGTCATTTAATTATTCGTACGACTTCGGTGAATTGCCAGAAGGGTCACCTATTTCGCCTCAATCGTATTCTTCATCAATGTATGTGATATTTAAATTATCTTGTAGATGGAATAACTAATTATGTACGCAGATCTCCATGTGATGATATTTGCCCTGGAAGTCCTGGACCATCATATCGTCTTTCATTAAGTTCCCCTGATGATACACCACCATCTCGAAGGGGTTCACCTTCTATTAAACCACAAAGAGTTTTAACTCCACCAAGTTCTCAAAGTCCACCAAGTCAAAGACGTCCAACTCCACCAAGTCAAAGACTTCCAACTCCACCAAGTCAAAAAGTTCCAACTCCACCAAGTCAAAGACTTCCAACTCCACCGACTCAAAGACCTCCTACTCCTAGAATAGTTCCACCCACCGCTGAGCAAGTTCAACCACCCATTCCAGCACCAAAAACAAGGTTTTTAATTAAAATACTTATAAACCATTACGAATGATGGTAAGCGTAACAAATGCTGTAGAACAAATAAGTTTCCTATTATACTTTACATTAATTTTATTCTCTTGAATCAAATTCGAGTACACTTTGATATAACCACTAATATTACTAATCTAACATTAGTCAATTTTTCCTAAGATATGTAATTACTTTTATTTTATTTAAATTTAGCCCGGTTCAAAGAAGTTTGAGACCTCCAGCTGCAAGTAGAGAGAAACAGCCTTCTGCAATAGGAAGGCCATGGTATTACTGTCTAACTTACTTACTCCTATCTCTAGTATTTTAATATTTAATAATTCCAGTTTAAAGCCTCTACAAAGACCACCAGTACAAGCTATTGAAGAAGCTCCGCCAGGTATGTTAACATATATATCTATATATATATATATATATATATATATATATATATATAATATATATATATATATATAATTCTTTTCTCAAATCAATCAATAATTTGGACGAAAAAAGTAACACTTATCGATTATTTTACAGATCCACAATATGTACCACAAGGTTCATATTTCATGCCGTGCTCAGGAGGCGTGGATGCAAATAGTCCAGTACGTATTTGTAAAAGTCCCATATTGTAGCTATAAAATGCCACTCTTTGAAATTATAAAAGACATTACACAGTGAGCATATATAAATAATTTTAGGACAGACTAAAAGAAAGATTGAGTCGTTATACACCAATTTCATTAAGTCATTGGAAGAATGTGCCTCAGCCTCAAGCACAGTACCCTGAGCGTCAAGAAGCTCTAAAACGTGCACATCCAGATGTAATAGCTGCGAATATCCAAACACGCATAGGGGCTCCTACTGCAGAAGAATTGTCGAATATAGGTAGACGAATGAAACCAAATATACTAGACCAGACTGTAAGTTGAAGTAAACAAAAGAGAATAGAGCAATTACTCAAACAAATTTGTCTTGTAGATCGATCCATATGCAGCAGACGAAGAACAATACAGAGCTGCTGAAGAATGCTACGCAGAACCTCCAATAGAATCCCTGTACGAACGACAAGACCAAGTACCAACACGAGCACATTCTGAAAGATTTCCTAGGGCGTCAATTGATGCGTCTGCAGATCGACCATATTCTGCACCAGCTGCACCAGCCATGACACAACCTTATGACGAGGTTCCTGAAGTGTATAACGAAGACGAAGCTTCGAAGTCAATACTGGATGAAGCACTTTTAACCAGATCTATAACATCGCATCCATATAGTCCGAAAAGTTCACCAACACCAATCAATTTGGAAATTAGTATTGAAGTGCCTACAAGTTCAGTTGGAGCTGATGCTAATATTGTCAAGAAGTTAGTAGATGAAGAAAGAAATGATGCATTGGTTTGTAAAATGTTGATGTCGCCCTTCAAAGACAAGTTGGGTAAATTAAAGAAGAAACCACAAGCTGTGAAATTGCTTGAAGAAGTATTGTTCAAAATGCTCATAGATACATATATTTATTTTATTTTTTATTACGTATATTATATCTTTAGACTATGAATCAAAGTATACCTGGTGATGACGAAGGTGATTCGTTTAAATCTGATATAATGGCAGCACTTATGGCTACGGAAGAAATAGGAAAAATTAATACGACCAAATCACCGAAACGTACCTACGAAACTTTGTTTCCTGCACTCAAAGATGAACCAGTACTTGATGTGGCTCCTGCTGGTCCAGCACCGCTTCAGGTAAATTAAAATAGAAATTATCTTTCATGAATATTGCATTTGTTCTATGATAAACCGAATTCCAGGACATTGTCGTTCCTGTCGGTGAAGCAGAAGTTGAAAATGTCGCGATAGTAAATGAAGACATTAAAACAACTTGCGCATCAGAAGATGCAATATCTGATATGCCACCGTGTGATTTGTATGCTGAGTCGATGGCACGAATGAAAGACGATACAGAAGAACGGAAAAAATCGGAAACGGAAGAGAAAGAAAAAGAAAAGGAACGAATAGAAAAACGAAGAAAATCATCAATAAAAGGTTCTTATCTACTTATATAGACATTTTTCCTCATTTGCCTCTGATGTTACAAAATATATTTCATTGCAGCGTTATCGACACCTAGAGATGAATCATATATTCCGGGAGGTGAACTTGAAGAAGAAAAGGCGCCTTGGGAAATAGGTATGTTGTATTTAGAAGAGTTACGGAGAAAATATTGTAAATGCATGTTGTGATTTTTCAGATTTGGGCGACTTAGAAGAATTAGTCGGAGGACAAATGTCTACTATGCAAGAAGATCTACCTTCGGACGAGTCTATTAGAGCAATCAAGGGTAGATTGGAATATATTTTAGAGTATGAGAAACCAATGCATTATTCCTGTGTTCAACTCCAAGGATCACAACCTCCAGACTGGTTCCCCGGTATGTAGTTATATTAAATCAAACGTTTACGTTCTTATAGTAAGATTGAACAAATACAAAAGTATATAAATATTAGTTACAATTCAGGAGAGAGAAGAAATGTGCTACAGATTTTTTTTATATATAGTTTTTAATATTTGTGGGAAGAGAGTTTGGATCCCTATATTCATCTCACTTACAACTCTGGGATATATTTATATATGAAAGTTAATTACGATTAATGTAGTCTAGTGATTTTGCCTGTGATAATATCAGTAGATAATATTAATATTTACATTTTAGGTTATTACAGCGTATTTCCACAAACTCCAAATTATGTACAGTTGGAAAAATCCCCAAGTAGAGTCATGCAAGTAGCATGGAATATTTTCGCACCAACTGACGTTTTTGATAATAGTGAAATTATAATTACGTAAAAATTAGTAACAGATATTTACTTTAAATTATTGTAACATAATCGATTTAATTATTTCAATGTGCAAATGTAAATAAAAATGTTTATTTCTAAACTCGTTTAACTGATTTATTTATAGATAAAAAATAATGAATTAAACTATTAGTTCAATCAATTAAAATGATAATGATTTTTTTATAAAACCATTAAATTTCTTCCATTAATTAATACATTAATTACAAAGTCCGATAATTATATTTACCCACATTCATTGAAATTGGCTTGAACTATATTATATTATATGAGTAGGAACTAATGAGAGTGATTTTAATGGAGTTATTTATTATAAAAGTGCTTTTCATTTTGGAGCTACAGCAATAATGATTTAACGTCATTTCTAGATATTGTTAATCTATTCATCTACATAAATTAATAGTACATAGTAATTTTATGAATTAAAAAAACACAAGAAAAACTTCATAAAACCCAGTCAAGGTCAATTTAAAAATAGCACTACATTATTTACCTTGATATTATAATGCGAGTTTTCTAAACTGACAAACAAATCTTACATATGTTTTCTTTAAGCTATTTAAGCTAAACTAAATATAAATTGAATATTTATTTGCTTTGTTTGAACAAACTTCAATCACTAGAAACACATTGACCTTTATCTTTACGATAATCAAATGAAAATGTCTTCTAAGTAATTGGTATATTTGTTAGAAGAAGAGTATTTTTGAAACTAAATGGAATTTAATTATCTATATATCTCACCAACCGCATATTTTCTTGGGTCTTTCCCAATACTAAACCACACATATAGGTGTGTGGCGAGGAGTATATCGTATCAACGGGAATAACCTCAACGTCGTGTTTGTAATTAAAATAAAACTAAAAGAAAAAGTCGTATTGAGGAACTGGTTACTTATCACAACCTCATATTACTTAGTTAGTCTGAGCAGTGAAGTGAAGATACACGGTTTTTAAGACATTTAAAAATGGGTAAGTCATTATTATCAATCTCTACTTTTATCGGTATTTACATTAATAGTCATTTAAATTCATTATCATTTTTGAATCACGTAAACCATAAATTTAGTATTATTTAATCCGCTTTTAACATTATACGTACATATTTGGTGCTCCATATATTATTTAAGTTTTCTAGGTATATAAAATTAAAAATTAACTTTAAAATCAACCATCACAAGGTAGTTTTGAGTGCAAAGGACCAATATACGCAACAGAGATGACTAAATTATATAAACACTGATCTCGGCCTCATTTCAATATGTAAATTTACCTTTTCGCAAACATTAACATATACATCGTTAAAATAAATTATTTTCAATAGTTATTAACATTTATACAGTTCAAATAACCGAATGAACTTGTGATTTAGGGATGTTATAAAGTCGTTGAAATACTTATAGATGTATCTCAAATACGTCTGCAGTTATTTAAAACGTGTCACTAAATGCTTTTAATTTAACGTGAACTCTTATGGGACAACGCACACTGACAGATATATTTATATATATATATATATATATATATATATATATATATATATATATATATATATGTATATATATATATATTATATATATATATATATATATATATATATATATATATATATATATATATATATATATATATATATATATATATATATATATATATATTAATAAATAAAAGAAATTATACTTGAACAAATTTAAAACTTTAGTAATGCGTGAAGAATACAAATTAAGAAAAATACGTAGTTTTTCATTAACAATGTTTTTGAGAAATTAAATTTAAATTTTGTAATATGACTGTTTTGACGTGATACCAACGCACAACTGGTATTATATTAAGTACTCAACAATACATTTTAACTGAATTATTCGTATTTCCTCACTCTCTTTGAATACAAGGTTAAATGATTATAATCATTGTAAAAGATATCGCAACTCGTAGAAAATTAAATACAACTAAGAACCAAAGAATGACTGATTAAATGAAGCTGCGGTGTTGTCACGTTTAACATTTCTCAGAGAAACGCTTCAATCACAATTAATATAATAAAATGTATATGATTGTTATAATATATAGTACATTTTTTAAATATTTATACAACAGATTTAATAAGCTGTTGTTTAAATTTTCTTGACTGTACTCGTAAGTAAAAGATAGCATGTAAATCAGACATTAATATTATTGCGAAACTCTATTTATAATATGTGTTCATTCTATTCCAAAACGATAACATTGAAAGGCACTTCAACAGAAAAATGAATCTGTCAATGTGTTTTTATTTATTTTTTAAATACTGAGATGTGTTTCTTGATTATGCCAAGATTTATCGTAGTAATATTTTGCTTTTGTTACCTCGTATTTTTAATGTGAAAATATCAAATTTACCGGTAGGGAAAAAGTTAATAATGAAATAATATCGAACGCGTACCGAGGACTATGTCAAATATTTGAGTTTGCTGGGTTTTCAATGCTTGTTTGTTACACCGGAAATTTTCAAATGATACTTGAAAAGCATGAAAAACTTATCAAAAAGTTGCCGGTTAAGTAGAAAACTTTTTTAAAGGCAACAACTTTTCGATGTACATGTACTTATATTAATAATATTCGTAACTTTGGAATTATTTATATTTTGAAATTTTGCACTCAATAAATAAATTAATATTGATAGGTTATACTAATAATATTCATAGAATTTTAAATACAATTGCGATCTTTATTTTTCTAATCACAATTCAAGTATTTGTAATGTCTTCTGTTTTTCTAGGGTACATAGGTTCTATATTATTATTATTATTTACAACAATAACTGCTCAAGAAGAACATTATGAGGCTAAATCTGTTGGAGAATCAAGTACAATATTTGCCGGAAACGCATATCAGGTAAAAGAAAAGAAAGATAAAGGGAATGCATGAGTACACGCATCATTGAACAAACAAACTAGAAACCATTGATAAGTTTCTAAATATAATATAAATAATTTTGATATTTAGAAGATTCATATAATACATGTCATATGCATGAACCTGTGACACGCGGGTCAGAAATGACACGCGAAACGATTTGGTGCACGTGATCATTTGAATTTCAAATTTAAAAATACATAATTTCAGAAAATACATTTGTTTTAATGTAATACAAAACAAATACAAATATAACTTACATACAAACTTGTGTTTATATTTTTTATGGCACGCACAAGCCCTAAAGGTTTTTTATTTATTTATAATATAAAGTAAAAAAAAAAATTGTTAATAAATTATGAAATAAAATTTTCAACATTATTTATTTAAAAATTGTGATCTAATTAAACTGTTCGTATACTAGTGTATTTACTTAACAAATAATTAAACTTTTAGCAACTGTTCTCAAATCCAGGAAACATTCTAGTTTCTCCAATCTCAGTGCAAACAGTGTTAGCGTTAGCGCAAACCGGCGCAAATGGAACAACCTTAGACCAAATGGCTTTAGCACTTTCGCTTCCCAAAGATAAATCAATACTGGAAAACGCATTCAATACATTTAACATGATTTTACGTGAAGTTAGTGGCGTTACTCTGACAACAGCAAACAAAATCTATGTCCGTGATGATGTATTATTGTCAGAGAGTTTTAAACAATCTGCTGGGCACTTTGATGCGGAAGTGGCGGCTATCCAAGGAGTGGGTCGGACGCCAGCGAAGGAAATTAACAGTTGGATCGAGAGCAAAACCAACAATAAGATTAAGAATATTATTCAAGATGATGATATTACTGTTGATACTGTAATGTTGTTCATCAACGCGTTGTATTTCAAGGGACAATGGCAGTATTCTTTTGATAAACAGATGACACATAAAGCTGATTTTCATTTGAGTGAATCGCGCAAACAACAAGTTGATATGATGCACACTACAGGTACAATATCGAATTTTATTAAATTACGATGGCTTTCGTTAATTCTTCATTTACTTAATAATAAATTAACACAAAGATTTCTTAAACAATTAACTTTTAGTGGATAAAATAATGACACTAGTGACGATTTCGTAATTAATTAAATAGAACTGAATGTTAAAACCAGTATTGAGCAATTTGTCGTGCAGCTTTAGGCTATACAGATAAAATTAATGGTGATTTTTTATTAGGTTTTTTCAACATTGGACACAGCCAAGAATTGGATGCCACATTCTTAGAAGTGCCCTATTCAAACACAGATTTTGTTATGACTTTCGTGCTTCCTACTAAAGTGGATGGACTCAAACACTTGGCAGCGAATATCCATCGCGTATTTGAACCACAAATAATGGAGGAAGAAGAAGTATTTGTGAATATCCCACGGTTTTCACTTGAAGCAGAAGTACAATTTAAGGAAGTCTTAGAAAAGGTACGAAAATATTAATTATTTTTGAAAATACAAATATAAATGATGTTAAGTTGAAAATTATATTCGAATTTATTTAAATATAATGCTAAATAGTTTGGTAATGAGTAATTTTAAATTAATTGCACTGACGTGAAACGCTGGCTTTTAAATACTGTTGATTTGTGTATTTCAAACGAATATTTTGATGTATTCTTTTTTTTCTAGTTGGGTATGACCGCCGCATTTGCAAACGCGGATTTTAAAGGATTAACGGACGCACAAAAACCGATTATGATTAGCAAAATTATACAAAAAACATTCATCGACGTAAATGAAGAAGGCACAGAAGCCGCTGCCGCAAGCGCTGGTAAAAAATACCGTTTCATATTTAACTAAAAACAATCCAATTATTTATCACCACATCTAAAAACGCATAGAAATAATCAATTATGGAAAATATAATTTTTATTTTTTTTAATTTTCTTTCAGCTGTTTTCGTTGACCGAATTTTCAGCGCACCAAGACAATTCAATGCTGATCACCCATTCATGTTTATCCTTCGACAAAAATCCACTGGAATTGTTTTTTTCATCGGTCACTACACAACGCCATAAATCGATATAATAATTATAGTTTTAAATGGACAATTAGTTTTTTTAAATAAATAATTTTATTAATTTATTGCTTTTATTTTCGTAAATATACATTAATTAATGCCAAATATCAGTATTATTTACTAATATTTGTATTGTAATCGCATTTATTTAATTTACGATTTACAAATTATATATACGAGTAAAGTATTATTTATTTAACATCCAATTTTGGACATTTATTTAATACTACTCCAAAAAAGTGTATTGACCACTCCTCTAAAAGCTTTATTCTCCGTTAGAAGCTTGCACGCGTTAGTATATCCGGTGTACGCAATATACTAATCATCTAAATGCGATTTAATTTAGATTTAATCGTAATAAATTCGATATATTAAAAATGCGATTGTGATCTATTTGATTTATATAAAATAATTGCAATTAATTAAATAAAATCAATTATTTGTTTGTGTTTTGTTCAACATGACGTCGTCATTGTTGAAACTAATATGATTAGTGACGTCACGTAGCGTATTCTATCGTTTTTGTGAGAAATGGCTTTTATATTGTATATTTAAACAGACTTATTTCATATTGGTGCAGAAACTAAAGTAAACATTATTGCCGTTTGACATCCGTGCAATGGATGTGCCATCAAGCGCGAAAAGATTATTCAAACAAGGATAAAACATAATGAAACTGAAGTTTGGTGCTCTAAACTTTATCAAAACAATGAAGAATTGTTTCATTGTTTATTTATTAACTTTGAAAACTTCAAACTTGTTATATTAGTTTAGTTTAGAGGCTTAATGCTTAACCACAACAAAAAGACACTCTTATACAATAAAAAAGTGATTTAAAATACTGGCGGAAGTTGTTTCACATTGTTAAAAGATTAATTAGTTTTTTTATTAATTAGCATATAGGTTTTATCACTGAGAAATTTCTGGATCGCGTCGATTCTTATTAAGTTAAGTTTTTCATGTATCAATTAAACTTTTAAACAATTTTAAAGCTCATAATTTGAAAACTAATAATGAAAGATAAATATAAAGTAAAGCATACACTGTAAAGACTGAATGGAAGTTTAAATCTATTTCTATATAAAACTAGAATTAAAATTTTTATTTTATTAATTAAAATAAAGTTGCACTAAAGATTATTATTTTCTCACACAATCTTTCATTTCATTATCTTTTTCACCCTTTTCTTTTATTATTCAAGTTCATTTTGTTTGCACCACTTTCCTTTCTTACACTTCTGTCTCATCCATCTATTCGTTCGGTGACAGTTCCCACACTTTAAATCACATATTCAAAATTCAATCGCTTTAGTCAACCTTAAATACTGTTCAAAATTTTATTCTTATAACTATTATAATTTATATGGAATGGCGTATAGCAACTCAGAATGCAGGTGAAAAATGTTAGAAGAAATATATGGATGGTGTATACTGGAAGGCTTTTAAGAAACTTTTAGACACATAATAAATGTATTTTCAATCTTTATTTATGATAAAAATAGAAATAGAGTTGCTCGAGAATGAAACAAAATATAGATACAATCAAACCGACTCCATATATAACGAATAGTGGTTCAAATGCGAGCAAAGGTAACGCATGTGCATTGCTATTTTTCATTTCTCGACTGAATATAAAGGGTTGTTCACCCCCAAATGACGCATCATCTCTGACCCATTTTACATACAGTCCACCTATATTTTAAAATGCAATTAGTTTTAATTTACAAACAACTGAATCGTTAATGTTACAAATAAGAAATTGTTGCTAAAAAATCTGTTATTAATATAATTGCGCATAAAACAACAAGAAGCTACTTTTCAAAAAATAAACATTTTTAGGCTTGGTAGCATAAACAATATAGTAGAATTCGTTTTGAAGATATAATTAATTAAATGAGTGTATGGTGTGTATGTCAAACTTTATTTGAAGATGAAAATGAATAAATATGTTAATTGCGTATGTTTGTTACTAACCACTAAGTATAAGACCCAAATAATAATTAATAGCTTGCGAAAAAGGTGCTCCAATTTGCATAGCCCAAGCATGCCCAGCTGACCGCACTGGTATCCTGGCAATGCGTAGTAAGTTAAAAACATAATCACTTGGCTCTTGACAAATGGTTTGAATTTGAAACAGTATAGTTGATAACTCGTCTAGCATAGCTACTCGATGTGATATTACTTTTGAGAATACATCGCAAGTGTTTTCACCAAAAATTATATTTCTAAAAGATAATCCTTTTTTCTACATATTTATAAACAACTAATAACAAATCACTTACTGCATCGCAGCTCTATACAAAGAATCCTCTACACTAAGCATTTCTGTTATGACATCCTTCGACTGAATGTTTGCGGCAATTGTGTAACCTACGTTAATCAAATGTTCGAAATCTTCTGGCTCAGTTAGTGGAGGATGAACTACTGTCGAAAGTACAGTACTCTTGTACATTGTACAAAATATCATACAACCAAACCACCAAAGGGCTAACACTAAGCCAGAACTGGATAATCCACGAAATATACCGTTTATATTCGGATGAGATTGTTCGAAGGGCATATAGAGACACACCTTTAAATTATTAATTATCATTTGACACGTTCATGAAGTTTATAGAAATTATGTTTTATTCGTAATTGCAAAGGGCAAAGGTTCTTAGTTATTTTTTTTTAATACCAAGAACCTAAACGATAACAAATTGGAAATAAAATTACTTTAGAAATATGTTATTATAGATTATAATTTAACATAGTTACTATATTATTAAATATCAGCGAGGAAAAATTGTAAGTGAACAAAAAGAACTGTGCAAGTACTTTCAATAACATATAATTACCGATAATGTCTGTCATAAGTCAGTTAATAAAATAACATGTGAAATATGAGCAGAGTTAGTTTTTAAAGACATGACATACTATTAAATTTAAAAACATTTCAAGCTACGTAGCATAAATATCTACCTATTGTCATTCCATTGAATATAAACCTATACGTTATAATTAAAATGGTTTTTAATTTGTATTTATTGCATTTGCTCCCTTTTATACCGTATCGTTTAATAATTATTTGAAATTCAAATTTGTAATTATCGCTATATTCATGACGATACAATAGGTCAAATATACTCCTACCAAACAAATGAGAACGGGATGCTACGAATGACTTGACTGAGCTCAGTTCCTGATTAACTTGACTAATGAGAGTTGCAAAGCTAAACTTACTAAATGCCGCCAACCATATAGTGTAACAGACACTCATATATTTATTTCATCATCAGCATGAACCGTACATTACGTTTAACTAAGGCAAATAGCATTAGTTGATTTATTTATACAATATTTAAAAACAGCTACAAATAATATATTTATTGTGTATCTGATATATTTCTCTCAATGATGTACATTTTCCAAATCAAATTTCAGGATTGATGAAAAATATTTAAGTTTATCCCTACTGAAAACACTATAAGGTTTTATTACATAAGTTTCTGCATGGAGTTTCTAAAGAAAATAACGAGTTTCTATTATTTACTGATGTTTCCTGATATGTGTATTGCAAATGGTTCAAATTATTTATAATCTTTAATGAAATAGTTTACGCATTAATAATTTTGTTCAAACTTTTTGAATACAACAAAAAGATTCTAGAATGAATACATTGTTAATAATCACCATAAAATCGTTAGACTTACCCAAAAACAATCTCCAAGTGGAACCTCTTTATATCTTTCCTCTTTATTAACTCTCAAAACTACAAATAACATAACCGATAGAATCACAAAAGTTAACGCGAATAAAGACCAAGCAAAAACATTTTTAAAAGGGTGCAAAAATTTCTCAAATACTTCTTTAAATGAAAGATTTGACATGTACAAAAAACAATAGTATTCAACACTGTATTGGTTGGTGAATTCTATTAACGGTCTACGGTCCAAACTCATCGTCAATCCTCCAACTGCTAGATCAGCTGCTTTACTATTAATTTTGTACAACATTTCTCGAAATGACGAATTCCAATCTAAAGCATATGCTCTGAATTTAAAATGCATTTTCTTCGCTATAATTCGAAGCATATGAGCTTCAACTCCAGCCAAATTTGGACAGGCGGTTACCAAGTCGTGATTGAGATTTATTTTATTCTTATCTTTGCAAAATAATATTGGATGTATCGGTATAAAAATCAGCTTCAATAAATGGTGATTTAAATTCCGAAAGTTGTTAAGCTTCAACTCTGAATTATATTTGGTTATATTTTGGTTTTCAGTAAGTAGAAATTTTCCTGAAGATTTACCGCAGAAATAGCATAATTTATACAATAACATCTGCTCATCTGTTGATTCCAACAATAATAAATTCCCAATAACTTCCATCAAGTTTAACTTTGCATTCATAATCTTCCATTTAACAGCTTCATTGTTAGTTATAAAAATGACTATATCATTATAATTTATTTTTCCGGGGTGATTCATCCATTTCCATGGCATAAAATCATCAATAAACAATAAATGGACAATATTTGGCATATTTGGCCGAATAAAATCATCATCTTCTTGCAATAACTCATAGTTGTACACTCTAAATGAAGTATTTTGTAAATACAACGGTAAATAATTGATAATATCAATTGATCTCTTATTCATGTGAAATATAATATTCGAATTATTATATATTTGTATAAATTTAGTTATATCTTTCGTTAATTTGGTTTTCAATGTTAACTGCTCAACTTGTAATATTGAGTGAGACTGTAGAGCGAATGATGAAAGCACAATGGTGAAAATTGTTGCGTAAATATGTGTTTTCATTGTCGTGGTTAAATGAATACTAAGTGGCATATGGTTCGGGCATTTTAGTGTTTAAATAGAGCTACAAGAGTGTCGTGTCTGCGAAGGAAGTGTGTAATAATATTAACACACGCGATCATGTTTTTTTTATCAACGCTTCAACTGTGGACACTACCCGAAGTGTTTACGCCTAACCAAGCATTTATAATTCACAGATAATTTTTTTCCTGCGTTAAGCATTAAATAAAACAAACTATTTAATATTATTTTGTGTTTACGTTAAATTATTAGCAGGATAAACACAATTGTGCAATAAATTGACGGAAATCGTATTTTTTTATTATATATATTCTTGTTAGCAGACAAGTGTGTTATTAACATGCTCTAATATTGATTAATTATTTATATTATAATACACAGACAGACAGAAAATATTTATATATTATATCAACAAAATGACTTATTTCCTTTCTTTTATTATTATTATTTATATAGCCTACTTTGATTATATATAATATGTTTTATATATAAAATTAAATTACCCAATAAGTTTTACTTTTTTATTTTCAATAAAAAACCTCCCTTACTTCATATATAAATTAGTTTAATAAAAAGATATTCTATTAATAATAAAGAGCAATCATATGTTTCTTTCAGATTTAATATTATTTACCTATAATTATTAAAATTAATGTTTCGAATAAACCGGAAAATCAAATATAAACAACCACTGAGTGTGAAAATAGTTTTGTTTTAATAAATAATCACTAACACGCAATTTTCACATAACAATCCATTGACTTTATGTATATTTGTAAAACTTAAATATTTGATTTACTGAACCATTAAATGGAAGTACTATGAAGGAAACTATTTATCTTTAATTCTTTGGATGTGGAAAAAGTATGTTACAAAATAAAATATATGTTTTTTTTTCAATATTCTCTTAATTACTATCTTTAACGAGTATAAAACTAATATTTTGTACGTTTGTCTAAATGTAAATATTTGTTTAGATATCCTAATGCTAACTATCATTATCATTTACCACATCAACTAAATTGAAACTATATATGACGCTCCTTCGTTTTCAGCATGGTTAGTATAATAGTTGAAGCATATAAACTATTTAATGACTAAATAGTATATTAAGAAATATGTTGACGCTAATTAGAAATATACTACATATTTGTGCGTATTAAACTTCTATATAATTGTAACTATATCAACTTTCGCGGTGTAATATTAGCTGGTGGGGTGATTGTTAGTGTTAGTTGCTGCATTAGATGATTAAACAAATATGGTTATACATAAATCTGTAAGTATTATAGGTGCTATAAGCTCTATAACTTTGAAAATAACTCACGATATTGAATTGGTCTATAGCTTATAATAAACTCTAGTTGTAAATATGTTATTCAAAATGATTCTTCTTTCTTAATAAAGACTATAGTTTATGGGAGGAAAATTTAGAATAGTCATTAATTATTTTCGGGAATTATGAAGAAAAATACGTTATCTTTGAAAACAAAAGATGTTATTAAGCGAAAGATGGAAAAACAATGGATGTAGCAATATTTTTAAACAATTTTGCTCATTAATGAAAATTACAATTAAACATGTTGAACAAAATAGCACAGTGTTTATCTTAGGCAAGTTAATAAATGAATATCTGTTCACTAGCAAATATTCACTTTCTTAACTTCCTCTCTCTTTCTTTTTGACCTTAACAAATTTTCTTTTCAGCAGTTTAACATTGCTAACCTTCCAGTGTGCAAATCTCACTTTATCAGTGCTACCAACAGTGAACCTGTCAAAAGTTTCCTTATGATAAATATCTGGTTGTTAATTAAACCATCATTCATTTCTGTATTTACGTGGTCGAGCCTCAAAATTATCTTTGTGTTAAGTACACAATGTAACTTTTTCATCTTTGTGTATCAACCCTTCCGAAACGTCAATCAAAATTCCGAACATAAAAACGCTGTTTTCTCCTGACGCATTAATCCACTGGCGGTGACGTGCATTTACGTCATAGTACGTTTATATTTAAAATAAGGAATAAATCACAACTAACTCAAGGTTATTTTATAACTTAAACTTGAGTTTATAGAGTTAGGGAATAAATAAGTATATTGGTACCCAGGAAATTATTATAATGCTTTTTGTGTTAAATTAATGAATATTTGGTTTATTAATTAAAATTTACTATATAAATCTGCTCGATCATATATTGGCAGTTATGCATATGCAAATATATATATATATATATATATATATATATATATATATATATATATATATATATATATATATATATACATATATATTATTAATTATAATTACAATTTGAACCATCTATCAATGATTGCCATTGCTAATTTATATTTATTATTGATACATATTTAATTATAGTACCGTGATTATTATTCAAAACGAATTTTTAACAGCAAATTTTTGCAATAATTCATACATATTTATCGTTAGCTTTAAAGTATGATACAAGCAAATATAGATATGCCATTTTCTATAGATGAAAACTAGTTTTTTTTGTGCAAATAGCCAATGACGTCATAGTGTCTTTTAATCCTACAAACTACTTGTAACGTCATGATTTAGTTTAAAAGATAGACCACCCGATAGAGTATAAATAATAACCAGAAGGATGAATGACGAATTTTTTTTGGATAATGATATTTAAAACAACAGACTGTTCCGAAGCGTGTTGTTGTCTTGTGTAACAAACGGAAAGAGTTTATATTGCACAACAAATATACTATAGCAAACAATACTAACGAACTAACACATTATTATCTTCAATTGTTCCAATTTAACCCAGTGCGCTTGGCTCTTCAGTTATTGCCACAACAGAATAATAATATAGAATGTTAACAATAGGCACAACTACACCCGCACACACACATGCATAAAGAGAACATCAATTCAATCATATATAATTATGTACAATATAACATTTATGAGGAGGCGTTTCCAATATATTTGTTATTTATTAGAAGCTTAAAATTAAATCACTGGAAAATATCATTTGCTTTTGGATTGTTATAACAACATGTGACAGAATTATTAAACATGTTGCATTTTATGACAAAAACGCATTAGTTTATAAATAAATAAATAAATATATATATATATATATATATATATATATATATATATATATATATATATATTTGGTTGGAATTTAATGACGTTTTCAATTGCTACATTTTGACCCCAAATAAAATATATATTTTACCAAATAAATAATAATTTTGAAGAATCCTCAATTACTATTACAATTATTTTTATATTGTGCAACTCAGCCCTAAAAAAGCACATATCAAATCATCTCACGCCCTGTTCTAATTCATAACCACGTCTATAGATGTGCTTGAAAGTATGACGTCACTACAACATGGATACGTATCCAAATGTGTTTTTGAGCATACATTTCCTGAACAGGTCTATATATATGCAGCCGCAAATTTGAATTAAACACAAAATAGTTTGGATTGAATGCATGCCTGAGATATTAACGTGGTTATGATAGGTATTGTCCAGGTATACATTTATCTGGATTTCAGATTCGTATTATAATGAGAGTGACCTCATTTTTCCTTTCTTATACGAAGTAATAAGTAAGTATTGTAATCATGGAACAAAATCGATAACTAGTTTCTAACGGAAATACACCTTTTGACCTTTCTTGAATCGAGTCTAACTATTTTTGGAATTACGTCTGACTGTGAGTGTGTGTGTGTGTTAACACTCTACAGCCAAAACAGTTCATTTGACATCGATTGTGCACAATAGATTGAGACAGAGTGTATAAAAGGTTAGTGATATATTCAAAATATTGTTTTATTACTGTAAGGTATTTAATTTATTTGAAAATTAATAGATTTCTGGTCTTAAAAACTACTATATTTCTTTTAGTTTAAAAAAATGTATTTTATTATCCTGTCTTTCTAAACTGATAAGCCCACTCTGTATAAGAAAGTCCAGTGCCTGGCACTGCAAATGTTTTTAATCCTTTATCCACCCATTTCATTAATAATTATTATGCATAGTTCTCTTATGAAAGTAGTTTCCCCTGATGTGACGTATTTTGAACGTGTTTTACGTTTTCATGGTTTACTCCTTATATTATTAATAATATAACGCCATTGGACTATTCTGCTTGGTTCCTATAGTTACGTTCAGTCCATTACTTAATCAATTACACCGAAAACTGTATTTATATATATATATATATATATATATATATATATATATATATATATATATGTATATATGTATGTATGTATGTAATATGTTAGAGACTATAGGACAGGCACGTGTGTAATAGTCTATAGGTTATTGTCGTGACGTGGTAATAATTCGAAGGTAATAAACGCATTTCGCTCCATCGATCAATGGAAACCACACCAGCCGGTAACAAAATTACACGACCAGGTTACGATGCTCTATAATATTCATGCTATATTGTCACCGCACACACACACACACATACACAAGGGCGCTTACACACACACACACATTCACATGTGTTCGCATTCAGATTAAACACACATGTAGGTATATATGTACATCTGTACACATTCACATTAAACACATACATGCATCCACTCACAGACTCGCATTCAGATTAGATGCCGTCAATCATAGCCACCAAATTTTTTAAAACCTTACCCTAGACAAACATAAAATATGTCTAAGCATATTTCTGGTGACACAATTACATTAGGTATATAAATATAGAATACGTGCGATAATTATATTTTATTTACAAACAAAGCAAAGCTATTGAAAACGAAGCGACGATTTATTGTTAACAAATCACTGGATGGTCATCCAACTGGTGGATGCATAAATGAATTTACATAATGAGATATAGAATACTAAACGAAATAAATGAGCATATTTGATGAGGTTACAAGAAGAGCTTCTGGAATTGAATGGAGCGAGTAGTTAAATCAAAATCAAGTGTTTCCCGAGAGAAAAATCTCGAGAGGCTTGGTTCCCTTGATTGAGGGACCCTTTTCTAAATCTGCAGAATACTCTTTGGTTTCGATACTATTATAGAGGAATTTTTATGCACAATTCGTAAACACTTTACACCTGGATGTTTTGCATAAGAAAAGAACTTAAAAATGTGTGACGGAGCATGCGCATATGTGTATGTGTGTGTGTGTGATGTTAATCGTATTATTCCATTACATGGTGTGGTGATTTAATGTTGCAGGAAGCATCAGGACACGGTTCAGTGACCACTGAAAAATAATGCAAACAACCAACCGCCATTTTATATTTTAAACAGCGAACACAGCGCTCTGTGTTTGTGAGAGTGTCCGTGGCGAATACTCAAACTATCCGCTTCGATGAATCCTGAAACGAGGTGTGGTTCCACTGGGTGACGTAGTGTGGGATAACAATGTTCAAATCGTTTCACTTAGATTAACTTGTTTCCGCGTTAGGTTATATAGTTATTCACTTAAATCACATGTAATACTATTGAATTATACACCACTGTTTTAAACATACCCCCACGCACACTATATACGCGTACACATGAGCTTATTTACAGCGTTTTTAATTCATTTGAATGAAACGAAAGAAGTTTGTATGGCGAAAGATTGTTAACATAGGAATGGATGTAAAGGGGTTTTTGTCACCCTATTTGATGAGTATAAGCATGAAGCTAAAATATTCAAAATATACTCATATAAAAGCTAATTTACGTTTCATTATTAAAAGTTTAATTACCTGCTGTAATTGCCTTGAAAAATGAACAAATTTTTAATTATTTCTAATTATCGAACAGACTTTGCTGATGCCAATTAGTCTAGATAATCGAGGTACTCTTAGGAGGAGTGAACTGATACATTATTTAGACGATTTTGCATAATGAGCCATGTTTGACAAGTTAGAAGTGGGTGTACGGCCGTAGGGGAATAGAAAATTACTACAAAACGATCTAACTGAAATTGAAGAGTCTTGATACCAAGTTTCGCAGTTATATTTGTAGCGATCTTTAACATTAAGTTTCTATATTGAATTTAATATGTATTAGATTTACTCATATTATTAGATTCTTGGAAAGATACCAGATGTGAGATTCAATTTTCTAAGAGATATTTAATATGTAATTTTAATCATACGTAGCGTGCATAATCAGGATGCGTTTAACAAAAACACAACTGATTAATGTTATTTATAAAATTTAGTGTAGGATTACTCCTATATTTAAACCAGAATGTTTACTCGCAACTACGTAAATTTACTTTCGTTGTTTCAGTAGATATATATAAAAGGTTAAGATATGACCTGTATTACTTTCCGCAGAATATGTATACGTTCGTTTATCCACAGTAGTAAATATTAGAATATTTCTTTATTTGTATGGTTCCTTGTTGTTGTTGCTACTAGATTTATACCTTATATTTGCATTTTACACGTATATCGCGCTGGGGGCGGTTACACAATAAAATTAAAATAAAACATAAAAATGTAGCCACTGCATCGCACCCCCTACTGACACAGATTTACCCCACAATTTATCAGCGTAAACATGTCACACAACAACCACAATACTCTAACAACACAAAAAAAAGTGATACCATGATGCTCATCCGACATCATTAATATTCACGATTAAAAACGAGATGAAAAAAACAACGCGTAAACCAATTAACAAGGATCAACTTAAATAATTAGACGAACCTCGCACAGGATATACACCAATCAACAGATGCCATTTTTGTTCTCTGTTATTAAATTTAATAAACTGCGATAAAAAACTTCAAAAGAATTCAAATTATATTTAAACCTACACTTTGTTACAACCATATAAATATTTTCAACAAATTTTATATCAAAATACGTTTAGGGCTGTAGCTCTCACAATTTTCAATCAATCAAGCTGAAAATTTATTTTCATACCAATAAATCATTTGTTATTAATCTCTGAAATTTGTAATATTTTATTTACATTGAGATTTCTGTAATGGTTTTTTAAAGTTTGATACTTATTTTATTGAAGCAAAATATATATCTCAGGTATCAATGGAAAGCGGAATGAGCGTGTTAGTTTTTCAATATTTGTAGAGTCACGGATTTAATTTTAGTTTTAATAGTGGTTTAAAACAAAATAAAAACATCAATATTTTATTTATATTTTGAACGAAATCGAATATTTAAGCTTTGCATTGCTGTGTGGACGTATATATACATGCCTCTCAAGTCCGATAAGAATCACTGCATTTGTGCAAACTGTAAAGCTTCAGAAAATATTTTCGTAACGGTTTAACTTAATTCGCATGAAAAGTATTCAACGGAATATTTACGTAATCCCGTCAAAGAATTTCCCATTTGTAAATAATATGTTTAACTTGAAATCGAAATTTTATAAATTATGTAACGTCATATTTCCATTTGGAGTTTCCAGAAAAGTTTGTCAGTAATCAATTTTTGAATAGATCTGTTACGCAGCCCGCTTGAAAAAAATATCTGCTGACACTAATATACACTGCAAGTTATATCTGCGCAAAATATCCCAACCAATGTAAAGAGATTATTATCAAAAGTTCTTCCTGTAAAAGTTTTTTTTATTAAACCAATCTTCTTAATGGTAATGCCTGCGTCTCTCCTTAATAAGATTTAAAACTTCAACGTGCATTACACACAGATGAAAAAAAATCACTAAAAACGATCTAGACATTTGTACGATGGCCTTTGTATTTTCATGTTATTGAAAAGTTAATAAAATATAATACTCAAGTCTATTGTGCAAGTAGTTACATTTTACGAACGTAATCTTCTATATTTACACTGAGAAAAACGATTACTTTCAACTAGCGTTAAAAAACCGTTGAAATACGAATAGCTTTCATGTTTCTTTTTCCATACCCAACATTCACTTCCATATATTTAAATGACAATATAAAACAATAATTTCGCATTACTAAAAGTGCAAATTACATTCCAAACATTATAAACACATTTGAGTGCTAATTATTGAATTATTTATCTAAATACTTTCTTATACGAAGTTTAAAATGATATTTATAGCGAAGATCGATTTCCTTGTAAGAGAAAAAATTATTATCAAGGTCGATATTGGAAGAATGTTCCTGAAGTATTTGCTCTTGTAGATTGTTATTTGAAATTTTTTATTCTTCGACAACGTTTTTGAACTTTTCTACAAAATATATATGTATATATATTTCGTATACGGACCGGATCTAAGAGTACTTCCTCAAAGAGTATTATGTTTCCTCTGTATTTTTTAATAATATATAGATAATATTTCTAGTTAAGTTTGCAGTTTTGAATCTATATAAAGGTTTCTTTTATAAAATTATGTATAAACATCGGTGTAATTCTGAGCGTGTCTCTAATTGAATAAAAAAAATCTGTAAATATTTAAAATACCTGTAGTTGTTTACGGAATGCACTTATCTACTAGAGCTTTTTATATAAATAAATCATAAATCAATAATTATATGACATATTTAGTAAATCGTTATTTGGTTTGAAATTATAATAAATCTTTCAAAAATGCACAATATTCGTTGGGAATTTCTTTGTATATGAATATAGAATAGGCATTTTTAAGTTGGATTTATTTTATTTATTTATATTAGGTTTTTGTAAATTGTAAACAATGTTGTGTAAATGTACATGAGGTTTGATATAAATGATGTATTATTACCAAAATGTACAAGTTTCAATTATATTAAAATAATACAACATTAAAGATATCTAGTCCAAAGTTTTACAGTTTATATAATGGTTAAATACACAGACTAGACAAAACCTATTGAAAGTTTGAAGTTAGTTTTCAATTCGCTTTCGCTACATTTGCAATCTGTTAGCTAAATCTCTATATGTAACAAATTCGTAGAAATCCGTACCTGTATTCCAATCTAAGACGATATGTGTGTGTGTGTGTGTTATCAAATATCGACTTTCCACCTTATTTCCTTGAGTATATGCTCATATACACAGGCACACGAAACATTTGGGTATACACTGATTTAGAAGTCATTTCCGTTCGATACTTCTTGCACGAAATCTGCAGTTACCGGGTATATATGGTGGCTATACCCTATACCCATCACCATACCCATACCAACCAAGGCGACGCGCTACGACGACTTGCTATTTTATACTGGTATCTGTCTTTTTCTATCTTGCAGCACCGTATAAACACGATGAACCACATAAATGGCCCACATTACATTCTCAATCATATTTAATAGCCATTTCCAGAAAATTGTTAGTAAATACTTATAATTATACTCGGTACATTGTACACACATTCTTATCGGTTTCCCTATATTTTATATGCGAAACAAATCGTTAAATGTAAATAAATTCTAACTAGTATTTAGTATTTTGTGAAATAACTGCTACAAAAATACATTTAGCCTAACAAAACCTAAATAAACGAATGAAACTTAAGTCATAACTTAAACCAAGCAGTAATAGAGCATAGAGCGATATATTTAAGGTTGCGTAAAAAAGTCAGCATTTTTGTTTATTTTTTGCATTATTTTTAATTGCTATTTACATTTAGAAAAACATAACTATGAAAGTGTATTATTCTACAGTAATAAACTATTTTTTAAAGATTATTTTTGTTGCAGTTATTAATTATTTACCACAATAAACTTTTATTCTAAGTGTATTTAGGTAAATTAAATAATAAGAATAATATTCTATATTAACTCCGTGCCTTTTAGCATACATGTACACTTACGTTAATTTTAAGATATTTAAACGGGATGAACTGGAGATTTCTCTAGAGATGAAACAATATGAGAATATCTAAAATTCAGTTCAACCTTCTCACATGATTTTTGGCTGGGGGCTGCGGAAATTCCTCCAGCCAATACTGTGTGTTACGCATATACTGACACGGATAATATAACAATGAGACAGGGATAGGGGTCGTGTATATTTACCTTGGGAGTACCAGTACATACATACATACATACATACATACATACATACATGGATACGTACGTACAACGATGAGAATGCGAACTCTGTCTATATCCCTGATGTAAGCATCGCAACGCAACACAACACACCGGCATAGGACCTGGTTGTGTACTACTAAACCTCCTGAGGGAATTCCTGTCACGTAACTGCGAAGACGTCATCCACGACGAAGATGACGCCGTTCACTAGTAACAGCAAAGTAGCTACCAGCATCGTTCGTCGCCTCCGGAACGACGCTTATCAACAAACGCATTAATGTGTATCGATCAACATATGGCTGGGTTTTTCATTTATCTATCTATCTGTATTCAAAGGAATGTATGTTTTTTTTTCTGAATACTATCCTGATATCCATGCCTAAGACTACAATATGAGCTTAAACAAGACTATTCACTCGAGACACCAGAACGACCCTTCATCTCAAGAGAAACGCTGCTAATGTCACTTTGGTGGAAATCGTGATATATTTATTAATTTACTACTTGAATAACTTATTTTAATTAAAAACAACAATATAACTCCTCGTAACCTTGCCGGGTTTCATCGCCCATTTTTGTCTCCTTCAATGTTTTTAATTGCAATTTTTACCGTTAAACAAAATGATTAAAATATGCATCTATTACTTAAGGGCAACAATAAAAGCTTACATTATAAAAAAAAAAATACCTTAAAACCATAATGTAGGTAAACGTGTTTATAAGTTCAAAATTTACAATTGATTATGCACTGTTTAAACCTCAAAACACGCACTTGTTTATAAGATTGTATCGCTTAAACAAATCGTTTTCAATTTATAATTTTGTATTCTTGACAATTTAGAGAGACAAATTGAGGTATATATTTAATCATTTTTTCATTTAGTTGAGCCGTTTTTGAGAAACTTATGATGAGGAGTGCATTTTTTATGCGGCCTTTACGCAATAAAAAAAATTAATTAATTTTAATGTATTTTCTGATGAATATTTTCATTTTGTTTTGATTGCGTGCATTTATAACTAAAATATTATTATTTTTAAGTGCTTCTATACATATTTGAATGGGAATATAAAAGTCTAACCACAGATTTGAAAAGTTTTTTATTTTTGGTTAAAATGTATGATTTGTATTCAAAACGACGATCTGCAGCATATAAAAAAATAATATGTCTTTTTGACCGTGAAATCGTCAAAATGGGCAAATAAAAAATACACTACCGTTCCCTGATAAGCAAATGTGAACAATATAACCCTTAGTGAATCTGAATATAAAGATTTTTAGTTGATCTCGGGTGGTGAACGAAGAAAAACGCAGTCTACGACTTCGTACGCGGATTTGTATATTATACATATAAAAATAATCCTTAATACCCGCAACATTACCCCTAGAATTTATTACGGAACTTAACCTTATCCCAGCAGCGAGTTCTTATCTTTAAATGTTCAAAACAGGAAACAAGCGGGTTGAAAATATCTTGAAGATGGTTCGATATCTTCTACACACACACACACACACATCGTAGCTTAGAATCTAACCCAAGGAAACCAATCATTTAATTCTAAACAGAATTTAATATATTTACTTTTAAATACGAAGTATTATCACATAAATGGAGTAGCGACCACCTTTTTGCACTTCTATAATTAAATTTGATGAACAAATGTTAAGTTGATATTCCGTGTGAAAATCTCAGAACAAAGTTTTCATATTTAGGTACCGTATATACCTAACATACCTATTAAGGTCATGTTCAGATTTTTCGAACGATAACAGAGGTATATACCTACTCGTACACGGTGTGACGTAATTAATGTACTAAAATAAACGCTAAATGACGTCATAAATTTCGTAAGTTAGGGCATAGTAATTAGAGTTTCACAACCAGTAAAATATACGTTTCCCTTTACAATCAATATAAATACTATTTACACAGTATTTATATTTATTTTAAACACCCTAATTATCCTTCATAAAATTGAATACATTAAATCTATGCGTAATTGAGCTTTTTTCAAAATTAAAAATAACAAGTTAAATATCATTTAATTAATTAGTTTGTGCTAAAATCTTTGTTGCCTATAACCAATATTCAATAATACCGAGCAAGAGTAAATAGAATTTCGTATTCCAAAGGTATTGATTAGCGTTGAATATTTTTGGTGAAATTGTCCAGGTCATTTCGGCCATTTGAAAATACTGTAAGTGGTATACCTAGCGGATATGAGCTATGTCGAAGGCCCTTCTGGCATATTTCAAGAGAGCAGCCTATTCAATTTCACGTACTTTCTACAAGAGTATCTGATATCGTGCAAATAAAAGAAGAATGGTAAGCTGTTTAAATTGTTACGCAAATTTGATATAAATACAAATATCACAAAGTATTTGTAATATTAAAAATATTTTCAACCATTGTGCTATTTTTAGTATTATTTAATTATTTCGCATAACTGCGTTTCTGATGTAAAACAATTTAAAACAACAAAGAAATGATATAACCTCTACACACTTTGACCTTTACGGATTGACCTTTTTTATATACATATAAAATTGAAATGAAATTCTTTATACACAACTTTCAATGTTGTCTAAAATTTGTTCCAAAAATACAGTTGTTTTTAACAAGATTCGTTACGTCTTTCATAAGAATATTGTTTCATATTGTAGGCGGTCTAAATGGGTTTATTATCTGCATAATTTTCGCGTAACCTGAAATATATATATATATATATATATATATATAAACATATACTTTGCATTTTCATCCCAAGAGGTCTCTGTACACTATTCTTCACCGGCATGAATATAGTGTAATACACTCGTTAAATATGTACGTCTCTTTGTTACTAGTGATCATAAATTTTGTGGAATGGTTCCTTATTTTTGTAAAATTATACTAACTCTAAAGTATTTTCAAACATGCTATATCACATCACTTAAAATTTAGTCTAATTTGACATACAGGCGGCACGGAATAGCTTGAATCGTAATATGTGCGACAAGAATATAAACAGTTTTGTCTATTTGAAATTGTAATGTTCACTATAGAACAATAAAATGATTAAAATAAGATTGCTGCATGTAGTAGTACATCTGTTAATTATAGGCCACAATAGCTTTTCTTTTCAAAAATGATTTTTATCGTCATCATTTCCGACTAATGGACTGTGATTTTAAAAAAGCTCTACCACAATTAAATTCTTTGTTACGAAATAATCATTTTGTTTAACGTATTTATAAGTTCAGGAATTAAAAATTATTCTTGCATTTAATTTATAATTGTGTATTCATGGCAATTTAAAGATACAAATGGAGCTGTTTAATTATTTTGCATTTAGTTTTTTTAAGAAAATGATGACGAAAAAGACGTTATTATTTTATTGCGTGAATATTTAATTGAGTTGTAGTAAAATTACACCAAATATCCATGAGTAATTTGATTAAATTTAATAACATTAAAAACTCTTTTATGCAATTTTTCACCAGAATTCATCCATTTTACAGCTATTAGGATTTTCGCAGCGAATTTCATTACTATCACCTATTAGGTAATAGTGTGAATCACTTAGTATATTTAATCAAAGTTTACGAAATACGTTAAACGAATCAAGATATCTTAATCTAAAGCGATCAGTGTCGTTCTTTTTACTTGGAACGATAGTTTTAGATGAGTTTAGTGGTAGATTAAAGCGAAGTTTAACGCAAGGCGAAACGTTCGCGAACATTATGATAAATAGTATAATTATCGTGAAGATTTTGAGCGCGAGATGCGCCCAGTTTTCTACTCTTTGAATATTAGTTTGCAGATTTAACAGCGTTACCACCAGAGCGCCATTCTGCAATTATCGCGTTATATAATTAACTAGGTTACGAGCTGCTAATTAAATGCATTATCCGAATTTAATTATTATTAATGTTTGCGTCATTGAATTTTAGAACAACCGGAATAGTATTATCTAAAATCGATTGTTGAATTACGACTAAACTTAATTCTAACTTATATTGAAATCATTCCTTTATATCAACATCCATAATTGTTTTTTTTTCTGCGAATTGTCCAAAAATAGTTCTAATTAAGGTCATCAAAAACTAATTGACGGTTTTTAATTAATATATTACTGTGTTTGTGTAAAATTACGTATAGAAAATTCACTTAATATCATTAAAATGCAAGCAGTGTTCTTAAATGTAGTAATTTAGCAATAAAAGTAATTTAAAGTAACATATTTAACAGTCTATAGTATTGTCATATAAAAAATGAAGTTTCGCACAATTCGCACGTACATAACAATTTATGTACTGCACTGGCCGGTATTTTCTTCGACGCAGTTCGAATGTAAATGCGAATTTTCCGGAAAATGTTACAAGAGTATCGATTGGTATAACCACAGTGATTTTCAACAAGTCTACCGATACAAAATGACTCCGCTGGGAAATGTATCCCAACTCGGTAGGCTAGTACGAACCTGTGTTACAGGTAACTGTTATATGCGAAAATGAATTTATAATGTTATATATTTGTAAATACATGAAAATGGAATTCAGGCAATATTTCACTTAAATTGTCAATATTAAATGGTTCATATAGTTTCAAATTGTAATATTTCAAACATATTTTATTATGTTACTATCATAGCAATACAAATATTTGGAATGGAGTATTTATTATTATTATTACACCCTCCACTTTCAGGTTTTTTTTTTGTACGCTACTGGTTTTTGATAGATTTTATAGAGGTTCTTTAATTTTTAGACAAATTTAGCGTGATAAAACCACTTTAAAAAATTGTGTTTTCTTAGTCCATATTTCTTGATAAAATTACGTTGTTATTTTTTTTTGAAATATTGCCGTTCCTTTAAAGTTATTTATGTCACCAATAATTATGAAACTTGTATAAAAGCCAGTGGTACATATGGTTTAGTAATGATCTTATAACTAATTCGGCTGTTGTGAATATAAAATATACCTAAGTTTGTCTCAGTGGAATACCAAAGCAATATATGACTCATATTAGTATCAAAGATGCTGTCAATATGTCTAAAAATATTTTAAAAATAACTCAATGTTACCATGGGGATTACAAGTGTAAAGTAGGCCAAAAGTTTTAGTGACACACATATCATAGGTATAGGTATATATGCAGCTATTAGATATACAAGCGCATACACAAGGGACAGAGAGAATCTATCAACTAATAATATCAACGAAGAGTATGCCAAAACAAAGGAAAGGAAAACCAAGGTTTTTGCCTGTTTTCAATGTTTATGCGACAGTCGAGTTGAGTTGAGAATCTCTAAAGAGATTGTTTGAAAGAGACCGCCGTGATGCACCGCGCCGAATCGCCCTCGACATTACCTACACTCGTGTGCCATTGATGTGGTGGTCGATGACCGCTGATCTCCTCGGGGAAGCACGAAGGAGCGCCTCGACAGCGATCGTCTGCATCTCTCACCCTGTTAGAGGCTACATTTGACATATGAAGGACATGGGTTTAAGATGGCTTGAGAAATGTATATGTAGGACCACGTCGTTTCCCTCAGGACGCACATACATATATAACACTAACAAAAATACACACCGAAAATAAATACTTTCTACAACCATATGTGGCTGAAACATACATACAAACAACCAAAGAAATATATTAAGAAATACACTAACACAATTGCTGTTGTGTGCAAAGCACGTTTGAATTAACATTTCATACACCTATATATATATATATATAGCCGTAGGAAAGAAATGTTATCTAAATAATTAAAAATCAGTTACAATGCAATATTTAGTTTGGTAACTATTATTCTAAAACTATTATCGCATATATTCGTCCTTAAGACGTTTTAATTAGTAAAATATGAATTAATTCAGTTTGATCCGGATAACGTCACCAAGTTTGACGAGGATGACGTCAACGCCAAACAGTAACTTAGCATATAGTTGGCGTCTCTGCTAGTGCTGTCATTTTGCTATCAAGAACATTGACTCGTCAGTTAGTATTTATGGTCAAAACAGTATTTGTGGCATTGCTTATCCGTTATCAAATTCTCTGACATTTACAAGATGAAGAGCGAAAGAAATATGAAGAACTTATAAAATGAATATAAGACACGAACAACCAAATAAAATACTGAAAAACCAAAATATCCTGAAAGTTATCGGAACAAAACGACAGAACGAATATATTGAGACAAACTTAAAGTTTTTTTTAGAAGGTGAATTAATATTAAACTTTACATTTGTGTATTATTTTTGTATCCATTGACGAAGTATAATTATAATTATAGTAGAATTAACTTAAAAATCAATTCAGTAAAATTACACGGATTTCAAAAAACAATTGAATTAAATGAAAATTCGTTTAAACTCGAAAAGCACAAATGATTTCCATAGATTGGGTTGAATATGAAATAATAATTCAAATTTGATACAATCTCATAAATAAAATATTATTTGTATGTAATAAGTCATGAATACCAGGTTAGAAAAACATACAGTTCATTAGGTTGGGTACAATTAAACTCATCTGCAGAAACACCCATGTACTACAAGATCTCCGTGTTTCTGCGATGTTACACAGAGAAAACGAAATAGCGTAGCTATAGAGCCGACGAAACACGGGAGGAATAATAAATTAAATAAAACAAAAACAGAAAAGGTAAAACCGACCCCATTTATAATATATACACACCGACATCCACACACATATATACATATATCTAGCAACTGTATAGGAAATAGAAACCGATATCACATTCTCATTGATTATGTAAAAAATGTCCGACTATTTATCAACATTGACTGATGTTGTTCAATGTGTTTCTATTGCCTTCGTCTACGCTCCGAAGTTTTATTTATTTTTCTTGTTGTTCGAAAGCTGATCCATTGAATACGAGCGAAAAAGAAAATGTTTATGGATATGATGTCTGTGATTATTCACTTTGGTGAAGATTGTTACGTTGATAACTATATATTTAATCCAATAAACAAGCTTTAATAGATATGCGAAATACCACGCTAAGGCACGTCAAGTTTGATGCGCAAAAAGAGCTTTGCGCATACAACTTAACGTGACTTAACAAAATTATAATTGCAAATAATTAATAAATTAACCAGTTTAAACGATAAATATGATTAAAGTTACAATACTAAATACGTTTATATTCAATTTAATGACACTCGATTAATTAATTTTCTACGAAATAATATTTTTGAAAATTCTTTCAAAGTCTATATGTATTTTCTGAGACCTTAGGAGACATCTTTGCGCAATAACAACATGTTTATATTTATTTATTTTCTAAATTGCTTTTGTTCTATTTACTTGCTGAAGTTTCGATGCAAAAGATTTGATTATCTATGTATATATGTAAGGAATATACAATTTTTATATTCTTATTCAGATAAATAAATTTACATACAGGTACTAGCTTATATAAATTTATGCCAAAAAGTAGAAAACAAATTGATAATCACAGCGCAGCATCGTATTACGAAATCCTTCTACGTAAATGTAAAATGACAGGGCGAAAATTTATGATTATAAACACAAATTTAAATTAGACATTTATAATTGATTAGAAACATCCCTTATCAAAAACAAACCACTAAAGTATTTAGTTTATATATTACGTAATTTAAGAGTGTATTTGTATATTTGTAAATTTCAACAAAATATTTATTTAACTTCTGAAATTTTATCAAATGTTGCATTAAGTTTACATGTGCATGTAAATTAATTAGATCAAATCACGTAATCAGGGAGCTGTGAAACGTATTTCTAAACAAATTCAAATATGAAAATGTTACACACGTCTGATCTCTTTGTGCTTGCCGAACTATATATTTATATGTGAATTTCTCTCATTTTATCAGTTACCGAAAAGAAATTATAAAAATAGACCTTTTTTTATAATATTATTAAAAACCAGTCAACAAAAAATATGATTTAGCTAGTAGCTCAAATGGGATTTCTAAATTGTCCCGAATATTAAATCAAATGTAATTTATTTAATACATTCTTATAAACAAATGCGTGTTTTTAGGTTTTAAACAATAAATTTTCTATTTTATAGTCTGAATTTATAAATATATACGTTAAACAGAATAAGGCTTTAAAATAATGAGAACAGTTGCTTATTATTTAAATTAAAACTAAATTAATAACAAATGAAGGAGCAGACTCAGTAAGGTTAATAATATATACTTAAAGGTTGTCTCAATTGTGTGTTTCAAATAAAAAGATTGAAGACGCCTGGATTCCTTAACGTTCTTTAATATTCAGAGATATTCTTTGAATATTAATGAACGTTGTCTTCAACCTTTTTATGTCTCTTTTAATATATGTATATAATGATTGAAAAGTGCGTCAGCATTCCGATTGAATACAAAATTAACTTATACCAAATTGTAAACTAGGTATATTAAAAATTCCAACAAATAATATCTGATTTTGAAAACTGTCGAAAATAACACATCTATTTTTTTAACATGATATATTGTTTGTATATGTGCACGTATCGTATGAAAAAGGCAATAATAGCAATGTGTATTTTTATTATCCAGTACCTACATACAACCAAAATACAAATATCAATCAAATTTATGATTTTGAACTACAAACCAAGTACGTGTTATGCGATAGCATATATTGACGTTTTTGTTTGATACCACCAGAACCATAGCACAATCATCACTCTTTCCTACCACAATCCAACCAAGTTTAGGCTCCATCTGTTGCACATACACACAACCGCTGCCCACTAGAGCTACACTGTTAATTACTTAACATAAATCTTTATGAAAACGTAATTTATTTCTATGTATTATACAGCTGTGCAACTACAAAACTCTTTCTATGTGGTCCATATATAAAGATTTGCCTAAAGCGTGTTGACAAAAGATTAAAAACCACCGTAAAGCTATTTATTATTTGTAAAACTAAAACGTCTGTTGGCGCATACTTTTTGTACTTTTAATTTAAAACTTGCACTATTTTCTTTTTTAAAGCGTTTAAATGTTTTATGAACCTTATATAATGATCTTGGATAAAAATGTTCGCTTTATATGCTAATATTATATGAACGTTTTTCTGAAAATTACTTAGTATAATCATATATAATCTATATAACAGGCGATAATTTTGATTTCGTTTACACTCGCCGCGTAAATACTTTTCGTAATTGTGTATACGTTATGCGAACCCAGGTACGGCGTAATATAAACACGATTAAAAACTGGTGTGTATTTATAAATGGGTTTTCTGCAGTTGAATCATATTTTTATCTGTTACTGCTAAACAAAAATAATTTTCTATATTCACGTAAGAAAATTACAAATATTTTTGAAAATTACGATTTTGAGTGACAATTTACTATAATATTTCTTTAACATGATTTATTGATTGGTAATCTTCTTAAATGATTAAAGTGTGAGTGTATATTAAAACTATTACGAATTAGTCGACTTTCACCGAGTTTAACCGATGGGGTTCAAGCTTTGCTTGTGATGCGCGCATGCGTTCTAAAACATTAATTCCGGTTCACATCAAACACTTAAAGCATTCAACTTCAGATTTTAACGTTCTTTTAATACTAAAACAGCCATAATAACGTAACTATGGCAATTAATTCGACTAACGAGTACCGTAGGTTACATAAGTCGAAGCGTTATATTACTAAAATGATGAGGAAAATTGCAAAAACTTAAAAATATACGCGTTCTCAATTACTTCTACATTTACCCAAAAAAAAGCTGTTATCTCATAGTTGTGAATTTACGAAACAAATATTTATATACCTATATATGTATGTACATATATAAATAATTTGATGATATCTTAATAATGATGATAAATAAACTCGGTTCGAATGAAAAGACCTTAAATTGATAATTTATCTGTGCAATAAACTAAAACGTATATTCGCCGTGAGCGTCATAAAATATCGCATGTAATAATATTTCATCTATAAATTCTAGTAATTGTATTGGAACATAGAAACACAATATAATGGGAGGTTAGGTGACGCATAAATTACCAACTAAAACTAATGACGTGAATGTTAATTAATAGTGAAAATTCCCTCTACTCTACAACAACGATGCTGCTATACGAACGTAAGATGATTATCATATAGTATATATATATACATGATTCATCTTCACGCTGGAGAACAGTTTTGTTGCACCAATATGCAATATGCTCCCCAACAACATACTACACACATAAAGAAACCATACAATGGACAATATACAAAACAAGAAGATTAAAAACCTTCCTAACTTTAGAAAGGTGAAGAGTACCTGAAAGTTCTCCAAATTTATGATTTGCCACAATTACACTTAGTTACACATTTTCAATTAACTGTTTCAAACATTTTCCTTGTTATATGTATTCTAAACATGTCTTAAGTACATGACTTATACCTCAGGTAAGAAAGTCGATGCATCAACAATGCCTACAACAAAAAGCATTAGTGCCTGGAGGAAATGATGTTTGTTTAATTATAGGTAGAGGTAGATATACTCAAATTTCACAAGACTAGATTTGTTTCATATTACCGTGTGGATCGATACCTGGATTCGCTTCATTAATTCTATATCTATTTAGTGCGTGCCATTATAAAATCGTTGCAGAAAACCGGCGTGATCGATCTTTATATGAAAGACTGTTCGTATATATCTGTTATTTCTGTGATACAGAATTCCAGGCTTTTTGCACCAGGATAATAAAAACGTAAAAAGAAAAATATTGCTTCAACTATGATAGAAATGTCACATAGGTTGTATAAAGCATTGATTTATAACAAGCGCTGCTTTTTATATAAATAAAATACATTTATGTGCTTCGCATTATTTTTCAATAAAAAATACATGTTGGTTTTAAGAATCTTTGAGTTAAATTTTACTTTGAGAAATCTGAAGCGTTCTTTATGATTGCTTATTATAACTAAGTACGTTATAATATTTAGTAACCTATTTATTGATTAAATTATGTTTGCGCATGTCTATACATAAATATTAATATATATTATATATATATATATATATATATATATATATATATATATATATTAATATTATTGAAAATTGTTAACCCTGTTGTGGATTGGATATTATAGGTTTGAAAAGAGAGAAGTCTTCTTCCACAACGTTCCAAAGTTTGGAACGTTGTGGAAGAAGACTTCTCTCTTTTCAAACCTATATTATTAATATTAACTGAATTGCTACAAATGTATTAAAAATGTTTAAAGATTGAGAAAATACAAATATATCTTATAAAATTAAAAAATATGTATGTAGGTATATTTAAAAATGAAATGGTTTTGCTCAGTGATAAAAATTATTGCCCGTATTTGTTCGGACGAACGTTTGCAACACGGGTACTAACAGAGGAAAGCGTTTGTAAATTTTAAATACCAAAGGATTAGATGTGAACATGGATTTCCCGTCGGTATACGAACACAGGGCCTCCATATCGTTTCGAGAACGAATGTTTACTGTTATTAAATGATAATCGGATTAAGGTATTAGTTTTAATATCAACCTCGAGAAATAATGACCTGGAGCCCATTCGCTACGAATTGGAATGTGTTTGGAGTAACTTTACTGTAATAGTCAACATGCGAACGGCCGCCGCGCCTACAAAATATATACCTAATAAAAAAACTACTCACAAAAAAGAGACGTGAAAAAAATTGATGTTCTAAGCTAACTGTAGTATAATTACCCTACCGCATAATCTCTAGGGATGAGCGGATAACATTAAGGGTGGATTCGCTGCCCTAAACAAGAATGTTCAGGGTATTTGCAAGCTATGTTTATTGTGGGTAATTTGCGTCCGATATGGTAGTGTAATTTGAATTTAATAAAAGAATATTAAACTTAGTGGATGGGCATTAATACATTGTTTAAAATAGGTGTAATTCTACATGAGCTCTAATGAAAAATTACTTTAGCTAATAAATAATGCAATGTACCTGTCACGCTTTTTTAATTTCTCTGAAAGTCAATACATTTTTGGAATATTAATACGCGCATTCGACTTTGTTACTATGTAACACATTTTTATAGAAATCGAAAAAAAAAATCGTTTTGTTTTAGGCACTATATTTCGAAAGATATTTTTCAGACTTTAAATAACAATTACGGAAAACTGGAGAAAGTTAGAGAGTTGTTAGTTTCAGGGATTGATGACTAATAATTTGTTAATATGATAATAAATTTTCAGCCATACTGGCTGAAAATTGTGGGATGTGCAACCCGAAATGTACAATAACGTCAAGTTTGATGAAAATATTAAGTTATAAATTTGTCGAATTTTCGAAATTATTATTTTGTCTCAGATTTCCACTAAAATACAAATACGTGGTGTGTAAGGGTGAAAAAAAATTACTTTCGTAATTAGGGAGCGAAATGATTGGAATAAAATGCTGAGAATTACGATTTTTTTTAATTTAATAAATATTCATTTTAAAAAAAATTAATATGACTTGTTTTTAATCTCAGATTTCCACAAAAATATGGAATTTTTTAATAATTTCAACGTGGAAATAAACTGGTTAATATATTGTTTATAATTTATTCACACCAATAAATTAGAAGCATTATTTAAATTATATTTTAAGCGTACACTAATAACTTTGCATGCATATCTAATGACTTAATTTACTGAGGATGGGACACCAAATGAAATTGACGTATAATCGATTTTTATTTGTACATATATTGTTTTTATTTTCAAGTGATAAATGTTGGCAATCTGTCAAACATAATTTGAAAATGTTTCCGAGAGTTTTATTTCGAATCAAGTAAAATTGATGTCATTTGAAAATCTGTCTCGTACCGACCTACGTATATAAGTAGTATAGATATATAGCAGGTAAAGTAACCCCATGCAGAAAGTAATTCTCCAAACAGCACAACTTAACTTGCAAACGCGAACTGAAGTTGATTATATACCATGTTAGCTGTCAGCCGGGTGCTATATACATACATACATACATACATACATATATACACATGTGCTATTCTATAGGTACTACTCTACATAGAAGCATTACAGATGGCTATGAATAAATTTCAAAATATTAATATTCCATGTAAATAACATCATGTTATTTAAATAGAATTTTCTTCGAAAAATCATGACCGGAATAATTCAACCTTTATATTTTACTTTTTAGACATAAGTAACAATACACAAACAATTATAAATTACATTTATTTTCATACCATATAGTTTCGACAACGTAATTATAAACTTTACCTATTTAGTTGACTTGTGATTAGCTTATTAGGCTACACTGTAAAACGAAATTTACAAATGCTTTTAAATAAATATATATATACATAAATATACAAAAATGTTCCGTTTTAATTGCATGATTGCTTGAATGCGTAAGAACTACAAGTATAGAAACAAGATAAATGTCTAATGTGGCCTATATTAAATGGCAATGTTCGATGTTTAATGACGGCATTTATGTACATATACAATAATACAGCCAAACATCCTAACAATAATTCATACAATAGTCTCGTTTCGCTTATCCTGAGTTCAGATATATATATATACAGCTTTAGACACAAGTTACAAATGAGACTTTGATTAAATATTTGATAATACGAATTGAGAACACACATACGTAACGGTAACCTGCGGTAGGCAGAAGCTATACTACACACAAGCACGGCATCGGGGATAATATGGATTTATGTTGCAAACCGGTTTTCAACATGCGAACCGGTGAAAATAACCGGTTCACGGCGACGTTGACGTTGTAATTTACAAATTCCACTGGAATTATCTGTAATTTGTACCGCATTATATTCAGGGAATTTTTCCGCAAATTTTAAACTATTCACTGCATGAAATTTGCAAAATACCAACTTGTTTATTATTATTTCCAATAATAAACAAATATATTTATAAAACTGATACAAACAAATCAAAATTATCAACACTGCATATTTGTAATTGTTAAATTATCAAGTGATGTACTCTTAAAATTTTATATGGAACTGGAAATGTAATAGTTTGTACTTTCAAAGCATCTGTATTTCCATTTCCTCTCACAAATATATACTTCATTTCCGGGCTTCAAACGTAACTCGGGGGGTTTTAAATTAAATTTTAAAGATAGTACTGACACACATTTCCTCAGAATCAAACAAACACATAATATATTTTTCTGTTTTTAAGCCCACATTTTATCGTTTACATTTAAACATCAAAAGATTCTTTTGTACTTTGTTCTTAACAACATGAACGTAAAAATACCTACGAAATTTAGGTCTTGCGGATAATTGTAAAATATATTGTATGGATGAATCTAAACATTTTCAAAAGACATTCGTAGCAAAACGTCTTTAAAAAACTGTGAAAATTCTAAAATTCAATCATTTACACTATTTTTATAAATGGATTTTTATTTAGGATTTAATGAAAAACCGTAGTGTAAATGATTGAATTTCGGATTTTTCACAGTTTTAATGACATTTTATTACAAATGTGTTTTAATCGTCACAAAATTCGCGTGAATTACGAAATTTTAATTAAAAATAATAAATAAACGATATGATTAAAATGGGGAACAAATGCGAATTAAATTACACTGTAATTTTAATGTACAATATAGGTTAATATTTTATATAGTGACAGTGATATGAGCCTTAATACTTATTTTAGAAATGTTGGTATATATAATAAATGTGTAAGCTATGATTTTTATATATGATCGCATATAAATTGTTACCGTTTTATTTAGTATCTGTATACAACGTATTGTTTTACAATCAAAATCTAATCATGATAAAATGTTTTCTTTTCATAAATATATAGTTAGTGCTTATATCTATAGGTATGTATTTATGTAAATGAAGAAATCAATTTTGTAACGCACCATTGCCAACAACATTAAAAAACAATAAAATACCCCAAAATACAGCCACACACACATATACTGCAGATAAAATGACAGCAGTCACCAAAATGTGTGTCAAGATTTATGCCCTGGTAGCTTTCATAAAAGATATATTTCGAGTCGCTAGAAAACTACATAAGAAATCATTACAGCGGGTAGCATAACCAACTGCGTAAAGTCTAGTCACTAAAAGTGGATTTCTTTTGTAAAACATTGTTATTATATAGCAACATAGTCACTATAATAACATAATTTAGTTGCCTATTTGTGTTACTTGAATACTTAAAGTATTCTGAGTTCTAATTTAAAAAGAAACCCATATCCCAAAAAACCTATCCCCTAATCCTAACCATGACCAACTTCCGGTAAAACTGAATAACTCGAATGAAATGCCAAGATCCTGTTTTTATATTTTTAGTAAAATTAAAACTAATAAAACCCCAGCCAATATCACATTATTTTTAAGATGCTTTACACCTGTGTAAATATGTTTTAAGAAAATAAAACCAAATAGAAAATTGCTGGTGAAGGTAAATATATCAAACAGTATTGTGACATCGATAAGCTGCTTTGGCTTCGTGTAAGTCCGCAATCGGTCGGTCGTTTTCGACCCGGAGTCGGAGTAACCGTTACTCAGTCGATAACAATCCGGTGAGCGGTAAACACGTAGCGGTTTTTACCGGTTGAATCGTCGTTACGAAACGGTAAAGTACGCAAAACTTACGCGGAACTTTTTTCGTTATCGCTATTCACGCTCGATAAATTTCAACCAATTCAAAGAGTGTTATCGAATACTATCACACAGTTATTTAACAAGTACACAAAATAGTGTTAATTAACTTTTTTTTGCAAAAATTACAAGAGAATATCGGATCACTTTTGTGACGACCAAATATATTTTTAATAGAAAATTTAGATTTTTTTACAATTTGTAGAAATTTAAAAAGTTTTCTTATAATTTTTATTTAATTATATAAATTACTAACCAAAATTAATATTTTGTGTAAATATTACTAAATATAGTTGTAAACTTTTATAGATGTTTTAAACTAAAATAGCTACAATTATTTTAAATAAAAACTATAAACATTTAAAAATATATTTTTTGTGATTTTAAATTTTGTTAAACTTACTGTAAGAAATGGATGTATATAATAATTAAAAGGTAAGCTTTTTTTACAGTGTACGTGCTTAAATATTTTTCTATGGTGATACTAATCAATATTATTGAAATTAATCTCAATCAATATAAATTATTAGTTTTTTCTCGACGAATAAACGTTTTTTTATGCATTTTATATAAAATTTCTTCATCCGATTTGTTGAAATTTTAAAAATATAAGCGACCGCATTACTGTTTAAATTTTTTTTTAAATTAAAGTGAAATATTGTAAAAGCATATTAAGCACTGTTATCCATTTATAGATAAAGTTGTGCTTTATATAATAACGACTTTAGTTTTGAACAGTGTACTGGCAATTTTAATTTATGCGTAACTTTATCGAAACTTTTATGCATCAAATAATTTATTTCAACTTCGATCGATAATTTGTAAAAGAGCAAAATAAATAAATTTGAAAAGTTCAACTTTGAGTACCTACATGAATCAAAAATGTATATATTTTAATTTTTCCACGCAATGTTAACGCAATAGAAGTTTATTACGTTTTATATCTTCTTGTTATGTTATCAAAATTGTTATATGGTCTTTTGATAACAATATAATTTATATTATAAGGGTACAAAAAACAGTGTCTTGAAGGACCTTAGTTAAAATTGCAATTAATATTAAGCTTTTCTGTCCTTTTATCAAAACAGATTTAATAATGAAATATTCTCATTCAACGTTCAAGTAACACAGTGTTTATTTAAGCTCCCGATTAATAATTAAAGACCGCGCTACACTTCCGACGCTGAAATTAATTTAACCATATTCTGCACAACATTCTTACAATTATTCCATTATACAGATCATCATCATATTTACTTGCGTCGCTACCAGATTCACATTCATTCGTTACCACTAAATGGTTATTATTTTTCCTACTCTCTCTCTCTTTCTGAGTATACCACAATTATCTATATATTCTAGAAAATATACACTCCTTTTCTATTAACTCTGCCACACCCAGCATTCCCTCCCACATCAACCAATATCTTTTAAATGCAAATAAATTCTAGCTAAACAAAACAATATATAAATGAATAACCTCTTTTTTGTATTATGTCTATTATTTTACAAATTAAAAATGATAAAACACCTATAAAAAAAGTGTCCATCCTCGCCAATATCTCATCTTTTGCTTGGTAATAGACACATTATTTGTAATACCCTTAATATCAACACGTCATCACTGATATTTACGGTAAAGAAATCAAATTTATTTTCCATTTATCATGGCTAGCTTAAGCATCCGTGGACCGAAATGAAAAAAATGAGGAATGAAATATTTTTTTGTTTGAAGTACATAAATCAGTGATTTGTGGAAACTTCATATGCGGACGGCCTTGACGTCTTAACCGAAACCGGGAACGTTTTACCGCATTGACCAGAAAAATCGGGAGCCGCGCATTTGACAAAAAAAAAAAGAACAGCACCGCAGAGAGCAATATTAATGGTTTCCTTTCCATAAGGGGATATAGTTTATAATAGCTTGCCGTAGATGGCTTGGCGGCTTAAAAAAAATGGAAAAATAAAATATAAAAAGGCACCCACCACGTCACTAGTTTTACTAGCCATTTGTCAACCGGTAACGTGGACAAAAAAGTGAATCGAACAGTAGGTAATTGAGATATATGTATTATTTCATTGAGTTTTTATCAATTTCTTTTTTTATCTTTTGGTAATGAATATATATATTATTTTACAATTCATCCCATCCTGTCCATCAATTGATTTCACAAACACTTAAAAACGTTTCAATTGTTACTTTTCGCATATTTTCGAGCTGTTTTTCCACAGTAACCCAACAATTTTCACTGCACAAACACGTGGAACAATTGACATGATAAGCCATGCTGCTACTACTGATGCTAGCCACAAGGAGCGCGCATATTCGGATGTGTTTTTTGAATGTTATAGAATAACATAGGGAACTAGATATTTATCTGTTTATGTGTATTACTTTTTAAATATTTAATATTTCTAGCTGAAATAATAATAATAATAGTTTTCTAGTTTTCTTAGTAACACTAACAGACATTTTTCTTGGTGGATAACTGTTAAATTATAGATATTCTAGTAGCGTTAAATATGAACCGCAATGTCTTTTTAGTGTGTATAACGGTAACTCTGTCAGTGACTTCCGTTCATTTATTATTAACCAAGTTAAAATTTATTACTGCAGCGATTTCACTTATTTTTATGGCTGCAGAGATCATGCGACGTAATATAATATAAAGGTTTCCAGTTTCTATCAAAGAAAACTTAGATTTTCATACTTATGAAAGCCTGAATTAGTATTTAATTAAATGAAATCCATCTCCTTTTCATTCGAAATATATTTTACATAAACACAAAATGGAAGTTAAAGTTATTAAATACTACCCGTACAAAGTCAATCATTCGCACTGTTGAATAGTCTGACTGAGAATATTTTCAAATTGAATTGCTTAAAGAAATTATTATTTTGCCAGATTATTACTTTTCTTAACGTTCTTGTTAGATTTATTGTAACAATTATATACGTATATACGGTACATTTAACGAAATACCCGACGAGAATGAGAAAATGGCCAAGGAATTAATAGCCTAATATGGTGCGTGTGAAATGCGTATAAGTTTGTGAGAGTATTTGGTGTCATGTTGGATTGTTTTCAATATGTGTAAGTTATTGGGTGTTCTACTAACTTAAACGTTAAACATTATTTCATTGTAGTGATTTGCCGATAAAACATACACAATGTCTTTCTTATACGTAGTAGGTATATATATTTTTTTTATATATATATATATAGGTAAAGAATATTAAAATAACAATTTTGAACAATTCAAGAAAATATAATTATTATAGCCGGAAGTTTTTTTGTATATTCCAAAAATAGTCAAACTCGATCCAGGGAAGGTCAAAAAGTGTTTTTTGTTGTACAATGTAAAATAAATAGAAAATAATATATTAGTAAATACAAAATAAAATTAAAAGTGCTTTTTTGTATCTCGTATAGAAATTCTAAAACAGCATAAGCCATTTTAAAGTTATAGAGCTTAAAGTATCTGTAGTATTTATAGATTAAAACAGAAATAGTACTTTTGTATTAAAATTAATTTAGACTATTTCGTTACAATGTAGTTTATTAATCTGCAATGTTTCGTATAGCTTTAATGATGTACCCTATTGTATATACTAACGAGGAACAATGCTATGCATACGTTAGTGAGTGCAACATGGTATACCCATAAGAACATTGACGATTATAGCTGGACCACGCTGAGTAAAATTGGTGCAATATTATTTTTAATGATAATTAACGCTTTTTATCCTTATAATAATAAAATAACAATCAATCCAGTATTATACATATATAAGTCACTAAAATATATTTGTATCAGTTGTCAAAAACGTAGAATTTAGTAAATTATTTTATACCTGTTTTTTTACAGTGTATATTTAGATACCTATCTAAACATAATATAATGTATAATACGTTAACATATAATAAACAAACGCATATACATTATATATATATATATATATATATATATATATATATATATATATATATATATATATATATATATATATATATATAGATATATATATATAAAATATATATATATATATATATATATATATATATATATATATATATATATATATATATATATATATATATATATATTATATATATATATATATATATATAACTAAGGCAAGTATAAATATTCCAAATAAATTATATATTATTACTAAAAATATAAACGCTATAATTTGAATTCGATTGGCGTAAAATATTTATTTAAAACGCATTTGTGACTGACACATTTAAACAAAAACGAATTTCGTTCCTATTTTTCGTGACATTTGACAGTTACATTTTAATATATTCTATATAATATCCAGAACCCCTTCACTTGACATCTCCTCGCCGCCCCCTGGTGTACATATCAAATCCATTTGTCATATTTAATGTAGTCAACATATCACGATATTTGACAGGTGAAAAAATGGCACCACGCGCGCTGCTGTACACCATAAACAAAACCGCAAATGATAATCGTTAATTATGATTCAATTGGAATGATTGTTCATTGAATAATAATGAGCAGTGTGAATAATTACGCGTGAAGAGTACAATGCACAATACAAACGACTAATGAAAACTCTATTATTCGCTTAAGCAAGAGGTGAAAAAATGTGGGAAAAAGAAAAGAGTTATTACCGCGTACAAAGTGGATGAACAAAACATAAGAGTTGATAATCGAGAATTAATTGTATTTGGGGTCATCGATTCAAAAATAACGATCGCCATCTTATAGATGGTTTATTATTTGTCCTATTTCCTAAATAAAAATCCAATGTCGAAAATTAGATCGAAATAGGTCATTTTTTAAAACAAAAACTAATTATTTACTAATATTAATTAACGTAATAACAATTGCAATTAAGAATATTCAAACAAATAAATCGATATGGCGAAATTCTTACGCTATTTATTTAATTTATAATTAAAATTTAGTCAATTTTACTACTTTTCAGTGTACAATTTGCAATTAAATTCAAAACTAGTTTCCTATTTACAAAAGTGACATAGTTACTACAGAATAACATAAAATATAACCCTACACATTTTTATTTGACATTTACAAATTGTATTCTATACGTGTTTTTTGGTGGAGTTGCGTATAACGTAACATAATATATCTAAGTACAATAAAATGTATTCGTATCCGTAAAACAATTGAGATTATTTATTGCGTTTAAAAATTTATATTTATATTTTATAAAATATAATTTCCTAATGTTTCTTTAATTATTTATAAAATAGAACATTATTTTTCTGAAGTTATAAATATATTAACTGTTAATATCTGTGTGGTTGTGATAAGCGTATTCGTATACATGTTCTAAAATATTTCATGTAATGTATGATTTATGATTGTATAGAATAAAATTAATAAAATATGAAAGCCATTATACAACAATAGACAGTTCAAATCAGATATGATGCACGAAGTAACAACAAAAATCACATTAGATTTTTATTTAAATCACTTGGTATATTTATATTAGCTTATCGGGGTTATTAGTATAAGTGGATTTATTTATTATAAGTCTTTCTGTCCATATGGACTTGAATGTAGGATAATAATTAATGAAAACCAACCGAAATATTCAAATAAAAGATCAGATTGTACGCACGAAATGTGCACACAGGCATTTTTGAACTGCGGTGTATAATTTAGATATTCTGTATTTGAGGAAATTTATTTAATGTGATGTTGAACTTTAAGTATTATATACCGTTATAAAGAATATATTTAATTGACTTAGACCGGATGTTTAAATATTAACTCATAATTTACAATGGCATACATACACTATCATTTAAAGTTTAAATAGAAAGGATACCGCAAATATTCATTGTGCGATTTTACATAATGTTAATGTTGTTGATAATTTCAATCATTGTCAAATGCTCTAAAACATAATTTTCTTACATACATATTGACACTAAATATCTATCAATGTCAAGCGCGTCAGTGTTATAAACTGTCGAAATAACACGCACTTCAAAGAGAAACAAACAGTTGGCCCACCCTATAAATGGCAAATATGTTGAGGAAACGTCAAACGTCAAATAAAAGCTTTTAAAATTATAAATTTCTTTCATTTAGAATTTTATTATTTAGTCTATAAATGCAGCCATTTTCAAGATATTTAGACATTTCGTTTCAAAATCAGGTTATCTTCTGAAGCGTTTTAAATTTTACATTTCATATATATATATATATATATATATATATATATATATAATATATATATATATATATATATAAATAGTATATATATATATATATATATATATATATATATATATATATATATATATATATATATATATATATATATATATATATATATATATATATATATATATATATATATATATATACATATATATATATATATATATATATATATATATATATATATATATATATATATATATATATATATATATATATATATATATATATATATATATATATATATATCCAACGATTTTTGCGCTAGAACGTTCACACATAGAGACATACAGACAGATTGAGAGATAGACAGACAGACAGACATCCATCGAGAAAAATGTCAATATGGGTTGAGAAATTCTCAAAATGAATATTTTTTGTTAACATAGCGATTTCGAAATTGCTTCTGATAGTAATACTTATTATTTTTCGTATAAGGAAGTGAAAATCGCCAACAAACATTTTTAAATGTTGCAGCGTGTTCTAGAAGTACGAGAGTAGTGTAGTGGCATAGCTACCCTTCCATATAAATACAACGAACATGGTACGGTACAGCGCTGACTTCAGCGCCCGTATTTCAGCAAAACCGATGCCAGAGAATGTGCCCGTTGCCGTTGTTGTGGTAACAGTTTATATTGTTAAGAACAAAGTTGCCCGTATTATGTGGGTTCTTTGTTAACTTGTTACCAGGTGAGAAATAATTGTGCACCATGCTACGCTGTTAACGTAAATAAGAACAGTTAAAGAGACGGAATGAAAAGAATTTGTTTTCATACAGCTATATTAAAAAACACCTTTTTTATTTGTTTGTTAAATAATAAAGTTGGTATATTAAAAGATTCCTGAATGTCATATTTAGATGAAGAAAATATCATATAAAATTGACTTACGGGTAGAACCACAAGACCTTTCAGGAATGAAAAACTAATAAAATCACTTCATATGTCTCCATAACACCAAAACATTTACCCTTGAATTTTATAAAATTACTACAAATGTCAGTACATGTCGACGTGAAACAGAAACGGAAAACTAATAAAATATATCAAACCGCACTCCAAATGTCCTAGTTTCGTGTTCGTGATGATTAAAACTAATTTATAGCATTAAAATACATGAATATATCGCGATATAAACCTTGAGTTTTTATAAAATTAACGATGTGTTACTTATGCATGATGGAACTTGCACGTTCATCACACTTGTTAACAGTAGCAACGTTCTATTTTATTGGTCACAAAATATTTCCTATTTTTACTACATGACTTTCACGTAACTTAAACTTAACTTTAATCTATAAATTTTCACATTTAACGTTTCACAAATTGACACGAATAAAACCAACAGTCTCGCAATAAAAATGTGTATTATTGGCATTAAACTTGCATCCCAACATAAAATTGTCTCAATTCCTCTTCGAATATTAAAACTATAGCCTCAAGTAGCTGACAAAAACGCAAAGTTGCTTTATTTCTTGGGCTAGGCTCATTAGGAGAATTTATTAAAATAATTATTAATTTCTTTTGTTAACGACCAAACGAACGCCAGCATTTGTAAAGAAAAAACATTTAATTGTTGTGGAAGGAATTATTTTTTGAAATTTTATGTTTTACGTTATTTTTATACCTTATAGTTTATGCCGTTACTTATTTCACTAAAATTTCATGAGATAACGGATATAAATCTAGACTGATATATTTGACGGAACAAAAACATTTGATGGTGGTTTTATACTAAATCAATGGTAAATCCATTTAGAGATTTCAGCCGACTCTGCTATTGCATTGTAAGGCTTATATATACATATATACAACCGGATTATTTTGTCAATTTGAGTGATATTTTGACCTAGATTCATTTATATGTACGGAGGGTTTTCTAGCAAGATAGTATTTTCATTTAAAACTTCGACATTTCTAAAACTATGTTACCACAGAATAGTTTTAATTATTCTGCAGTTATACGTTCTAGAAATGTGAGAGAAAAATTAATTTCAATTATAAACTGCATCTAATTTTCTATATAGTGGCTCTCAACCTATTTTCCTCACGAACCACTTTTCAATTCAACATTTTGTTATGACCTAAAACAAAATGATTTCATATCTACAACCCATAAACTTAATTAATTTCATACTATAGATAATATTTTTGTTCTAGGACCTTCAGGACCACAACAGCATGTTATTGAATCCAGTACCGTTACTCTTACTATGCCTTCCTTCAGTACTTCTTACTTCATCGGCCAATATCAGTAAGTTACTTGAAGTATAAGTTTACTTTTTGTTTTGTATTTCTCAATATTTTTTATTAAGATTGCTACAAGAATAATTTTGTCATATCTAACAACAATAACTAATTGTTTTCAAAAATTACTTTCTTTCATCATAATTTCCAGAAATGGAATTCTCACACTTATTTTGGCACTTAAACTATTTTTATTACCATAAGAGACAACAATAATTTTGATTAACACATTTTTAAGTTTAGAAATTTGATTATTAAAACTCAAAAACACGCATATTTGTTTTTTGGATTGTATCTTTTAAACAAATCGCATTTCATTTGTAATTGTGTGAATATGTAAATATTTGTCATTTTACTTAGTTGAGTTGTTTTTGAGAGAATTATGACGAAAGCATGAAATATAAATCTCTACATTACAATTAAATTGTATTTAATTCGTATTTACCGCAAATTATTGGTAATACAAATTTCGTACCTTGTGACGACACAAGTAATACGTCAAATATATTCCCAATTGGGAACGAAGTAAAACGAATGAGTTGATCCAGTTAAGTATCTGGTTAACGTGACCAATGTGCGTGTTGGAAACTAAGTTAATCACTTAGTAACACAGTGTCACAAACAGTACAATGTCGAAAACACTAGATATCATATCTTTGTTTCGTCATCAGGATGGTTTGAAACACGCAACTTCAAAAAAACCATATCTTTCAATATATTAACATTATTAATAATAAATTTAAAGATTAATAGTCAAAAAGATGAAGTGGGGGGGGGGGCACAAACTTATTACAAATATGTTGAGAACAATTAAATAAGAATATTGTTTATTTATTTAATAAGCTGCTATGTAGTAAAATATAGTAAAATAAACATTCAAAATAATTTAAATATTACAAAAATATAATAATAATAATAAAGATTAGTGAATCACCTTGACTAAATAATACTTAAGAAATGATTTTTACCGCACCTAAGATTTGTGCAACCAAAAATTAAATTTAATTATTTCTTATCAGCACATAGATGTCACGAAAATGATTATTATAAATAACTTTTTTAAAAACAAAATCCACACGCAATATGAACAATTTCTAAAAGTTCTTATCACTAGTCATTGGCGTAAACGTGCGATAAACTTTAACTATTTTTCAAAGTAAGGATAACTAACAAACAAACTACCTAAAAAGTAATACAATTAACTTATTTTAAATATCAGTGGTTTTAAATGTACCTATACAACTAATCAATATACAAACGAGATTATTTATATTTTATACGATCTGAACAATTTTAGAAACAAAACTTTAGTATTAGGGAAACAGAACTAACAAAATAATATCGAATCAAGTTTAATGCGCTTGCGTATTGTAGTTCTCTTAAACTACACATAGGCGTATGTTATAAATTTTGTTAAACTACGATGTTGCTCTCCAGGAGGTCTGCAAACTGCGACGGCTTATTAACCTCACTTGAGCCTTACCCATCAAATATTTTCTTACCTAACTATTATTAAACTACAAAGATCTCACCCTCCCAGGGTTCAGCAGGTCGTAATAACTTCGCCTTAACTATCAAATTTGATTTAACATGTACATATTCTGCACTGTTATGTATAGTAGTCTGTGCAATCTCCAGCCAACTAACAACTTCATTCAAGGTTTCTTTATACATCTAGCTGTGTCCCTAATAATAAAGTTTAATTAAAAATATAAATATATATTTAGTTCTATACCAAATATAACAAATTGACTTGAAGGAAATTGCAAATTTATTATTTATGACGAAAGCAAATATATTTTCTATAGATTATTGTGCAAAAGCAACTTTTTTTACGTGATTATAACCACTTTTTCGTTTGCAACCTAGACATTAATTTCCAACATAGTCTATCGAGATATGACACAATTGAATTATATCTTCTTCGCTCGAAGGATATTAAGAATTAATCAAGTACATCCCTGAAGGCGCTGAAATAGTTCATCGCTAATAATAACTGAGTTCACGCAAGTTAAACGAAGTCTTCATCGATTGTACGATATATAACGTGTTAAAAACACTTCCATCACAACTAACACGAGTTATCTGCCCCGAAAACGATTGTTCTCAAAGTGGCCATTGATACTGCTATGCAATCTATTTTTTAGCATGTATTTGACGTCATGTACATCGAACTTTTCCAATTTCCTTCGACTGATATTACCTATTGGAATATAAGTTTAGGGCCGCAGGATTAACACACAAAGTTAAACAGAGAGAAATGTAGTGATTTTATACAGGTGGTTCAATCCACTATGCATCGTTGTTTCACTCTAACTGTGGATTTTTTTTTCTTTTATTGGTCATACCATTTGTAGCGTTGCCTTTGACCATCGCGAATTTTTGTCAATTGAAACGTGCCCTCTGGGTATTAGAATCAATATTGGTAATTTCTGTCGATCGGGCAAAAATGGTAAATTTGGTCAATATATACGTTTACTTTATTGATGTATGCTTCTACATTTTTTATGTTTCTCAATATTTACTGATAAAATAACTGAAGGTTTCTAATACAAGCTTCGTTGATTTGATACAATATATCCAAGAGAAAATAGCCGCAGGTATCATATATAGTATATATCGGTTTCATTTTACAAAATTAAATTAAATTCAAAAGAGGCTGTGATAACAAAATATGGCCTAGACTAGCACAAAGAGATATTCAATTTGGATTACTTTTCATGTATTATGAAAGTGATTTTGATGAGTCTATTAAAATTAGAATAACGAAACCTTAGTCAATAAAATAACCTACACTTCAACAACAAAGTACTTCATTTAAGTTAATTTACCAAATTACATAAAACTAACAATATAAATTAAATTTTTTAATAAAAAACGGAGGCAGTAAATTAAATTGTGACTTAGAGCTCGTAAATAACTTAAAACGCACTTCCATACACCGTAAAAAAATAAATAAATATAATAACACAAAATCATTTACTGAAACTAAAATAACCAAAATAATCTATATAATATTTGCTTTACAGTTCGAAATTAAGTGTTTTAATTTAATTAAGTAACAAAAACTAATCTAAATGTGCATTCTTTTGTATACTACGTTAAGTTTCGTTTTAATTTAAACTAATTTGGGACAATTCACTATTTTTAGGAAAACTATACACGCATAGTTACGTGCAAATTATATAAACAAAGAGCATGCCATAATATAATTAAATCAATTAATATTTTATATTCATGTTTGCTTTTTAAGTTGTTTTTTTTGATAAATCCTTCAGAGAGCGGCATCCTGTGCACGCTACAGGTACAAAAACAGTTAACACCACTCAAATTTGTTCATGATCAATTTTTAATGTTGTAACTTCAATTAATGAATTTAAAAATGCAAAAAATAATAATTGAACCACAAGAATACAAGTTGATTTAGGGTGAACCTAAATAAATATTACCTAACGCAATATTTCACGAACCAATATTAATAATAACATCCTATTCTAGTGTATACACATCCCAGTACATCTGCATGGAAAATATTTTCATAATAATTAATTAAAATTGCCAATGAGCCTAAAGCGCTGATATTTTGTAAATGTTTTACCCAGATTACGAACAAACGCATCGCAATAACATATTCAAAACTATAAATAAAATTGGAATTTATTTTAAATTTGATTTCATATATAAAATTCAAACTTATAAAGTTTTTAAATTAATTTTCACTTCAATTACATGACATATACAATTTTATAATTATATCCTCCCTCGTATTTTCAATTTGTTTCTATTTTACGTTATATGAGTCATTTTAAAAACAATGCAACAATAAATTTTACAGAACGTCTATAATTGCTACATTTCTTCAACGCAAATATATTAAAAGTAAGACACAAGTTTCAATGTAATTGTAGCAAGAAAATGTCAGTCTATTTTCCTGGAAATTAGACGAAAACGCATCAGTTTTGAAAACAAAAAGCTATTATTCCACATGCAATAATAATTTCCGAAGCAACTTTAGTTTAATCATTAATTTGCTAAACATTTATAATTAGAATTAAAGATGTTTAAAAAGCCATAATAAAATGGTAATTTTAATAGTCGTGATAGACTAAATGGACCACCATAATTTTCAAAACAGAAAATTGTAACCAGAGTTGTGCGTTATATTTATGACAGAGCAATTGTTTAATCTGCTGTAACTTTGACGTGATGAAAGTATTGAATGTCAATTCAACTGAAAATATTTGGAAAGTTGGCAAGCGTTTTTATTTATTCATCTGTTGGGCATTGTCCAAACGAACACAAAAATGATATTTCCAATATCTATATTTTACAACAGGGATTTCAAGGTATTGTTCTGACTTATTTGTTCTCGCAACAAGAGAATTTATATAAATAGATGATATATGTATGTATGTATACATATGTACATACATACATACATACATTGTAAGCAGTACGTACTTAAACTTTAGGAGACAACCAGACCAAACCAACATAATACGGTTTAACACAATTACACAAATTTAATTACAAATTACACATGTAAATAAGTTCGGGCAACAAAGTTAATACAACGTTTGAACGCGTTGACATAGACATGATTTATTTTTTCATGCACCGTTTTGTCAAATGTATTCATATTTTTAAGTAAATTTAATAATAATAAAAAAGCACTCTCTTACTTTGTGTAAGAGTTTTGTATAAATAAACGATTTCAGAATATTATTCATAAATATTAATAAATAAAATTGTAAACTTAATAAAAACAGTATATGATGTAAAATGCAAAATTCATAAAATGAACTCATATCTCTGAAACTAGACTACATGGTTATTGCAACTTGCAAAGTACGCCGGCGCAAAATCAGTTGATTTAGTTATGGTGAGTGCAACACGGTCGCGAAAAAAAAATGCTTTAAAAAGTGTAAAACAACAAGAAGAAAACTTGCGAAACTCGTAAAATAAACCCAGAAAACCTTTTGGTGCTTTTGGCTAGAGAATCCTCCTGTGTATTGTTTTTTTTTTCATTTTGAATATAAATATATGATAAAGTTATAAAAATAGTTTATTCAGTGAATAGTTTACCTATTTCCTAGGTATATTAAATTCACGCTTAAAATTTAAAGTACGTTTTATAAAATGCGTCAATATATGTCACATATGTATATCAATATATTGTTCAGAACTTCATAGAAACATCTGCAGTGTATTGCACTGGACTTTCTTATATGTATTAAGTAATCGATTGTTTAGATAGAAATAAACAATTTTAAACATTCAAGAAAATATAATCATTTTAGAAATTATTATGGCCGGACGTGTTTTAGTTTTCAAAATAACTTAAAACTTGAGAAAATATTTATATATTTTACTAAGTTTTGAAACGCTTTTTTGACCCTATAACATTAGCAAATAAATTAATAATCATTGCTAGTATTAAAATATGTTTTAAAAACATTTATAGTTTGCGCTGTTGTCTATTTGATGCCATGCAATTAACTGTTACTAATAAATAATGTACCGGTTTGTCATTAAAGTAAATATTGACATATTTTTAAATTTCCGTGCGAAAGTAGTGATGTTTCTTAAATCTAACCGCGATTGGAGTTTTTCGTTGCATCTCGCACTAATCATAACAAAAAATAAAGTAATATTTAAACATTAGCGAGAGAAGCTTAAGCCCCGCCACCACGTCAAGGTAAACTCCAAGTGGGGTCCGTTCGAAAATCAACTCCATAGCTAGACTTGAATTAAAACATATATGTACCGACGATTTATGAAAGATTCTATATTGAGATACAAACTTATATATTTAATACATTTATTTATTTAATTAACTATAAGAGATCATTTTGAAACGTACCCCGGCGGGGGCCCTACCTAACTGAAATAAGCCCACCCCCTGCCTAATATTTGAGATACTTATTCTAATTGGTGCTTCTGAGCACGGGGCACACAAAATTATGTGCAGTGCATGCATATATGATGTATTGTAACATTGGGTACGACACAATGTTACACCTAGAAAGTACATATCTGAAAGAAATTTGGATTAAAAGGCGAACTGCCAATGGGTGCAGTGTGCAAGTCTGCTCACACACTGCGAATACTTTAAAAGGTGGACACCCAGTTAACCAGGACTGGGACATCCGAAAAACGTTAAATCTGAAAGTGTGAAAGTACAGTTAGTTATTGGGGGCCCACCTCGCTCCTGCGGCAGGCCCAGTGTTTCGAGAATTTATTTTGGCCAAACGAGATGGTCGAACCAACCAACAAATCAATCCGGTTCCCAGTGAACCCAGTTCGGCACTGGCACAACCCTACTGCACCCTGGTCGTACAGTAGAGAAAACTCGTACCGTTCCAGAGACACCAGGCACCCACTGTACAATGTGCAGATGGGCTTTCTTGGACAATTCGTCAGTCGGTTGTTTGCAACGCGCCAATATTAACAAGTGCCACATATCTCATTTAACCGACAGCGTACTTATTCACCCAGCACATGGACGAGGTAATGTACCTTTCTACACCGCACCTCAGGCCATCCGTGTCACTGGCAATGACCATCCTATCGGTATATCCAACCTAAAGGCACATCCACAACCGCCAGTTATACGCAATACGACCGCGTTGACTGACATGAAGCAGGACACAGAAGAAAGCTACGATAGGAGGCATGCCAGCAAACAACAGACCCCCAAGGCGAGAGCATATACTTAGTACATCCAACATTCGTATCGATGCTGGACGACGAGATGTGCCGCAGTCATAAGTACTACAATCGGCTAACATATTGATGAAATCACACCTAATGATATCAGCGTTATATTATGACTTAAATCGCGACCCGCCCACCCCAAAACACCCGAGACCCGAATTAAAAACCCAACCAGAATGAATGCATACAAACACCCGAGAATCTATATCACGCGATCAACAACAACAAACGATCTGCTCCCGGAGCAGAACTGCCAGTGTATGTGTGGACAGTACGCGATATCGATAACAAAAAGGTCTTCATGTTGCTGTTGTTATCTAGAAGTCCAACGGTGGTTGCTCCAACGATGACAAGGAGAAATGTTTATTTACAAACGGAACAAAACGAAACGAAACGAGAAGGAACTGAAGAAAATACTTGCTCTAACCATAAGAGCAGGTGCTACCGCATACATTTGAAACCAAAGCGCGTGTTTCAGACATATGCAGACATTTGTTTAATCAAGTTAAATGAACCATGGTAAGGTTGAATTGCTTCAACCACCACTTCATCAGGTTCTGCAATTATCAGGGGTGGTTAGGAACAAGTTATTCCCTAAAGTTGAACATAGTTTTTGGGGCATGTGCTATTTTATATTATTTTAGTTAATTTTAATTAATATCATTTAATTAAAAAAGTTATTGATCAATATGAATGAATTAGTTTATATTTCCCAGTAGTTTAACCATTTCTGAATAAGCGCCGTATTCAGAAATTGTTAAAAGAAAATAGAAGAAGAAACCTTACAATAGGTACACCCGAAGGCAGTGGATTCTCTTTACATTTTGTACCCTATAGAAAATCACTGCCTGATACGCACGAAGTATATTAGAAGTACAAATGGTACTCACCAAATCCAAATCCAAAACTTGTTCCTCTCCAACCACAGCTGAAGTTCTAGTTGTTCCTGTTAGCAGCGTTTCATTGATGATTGCACTGGATTTTATTTCGCGAAATCATTTATTTTTAAACACTCAGAAGCACAATTTTTAATCATGAATTTACTACAGTTATTTAAACACTCACTATCACTATCACAGAGTTTTAAACGGAAATGCTAATTTATTTTTAAGAAACTTTCAATAATACTTTATAGGGAATGGCTGATATTTTACGTAGTCATTTCACTAATTGATAAACACTCGCGGAAATATTCAAATAAATAAATCACTTATTTACGAATCGGATGGTACATACATATATATATTTATACATATAAACAATAATAAAGAAAGAAAGAAATAAACTGGGAAATATAAACATAGCACATGCGGGATAATTAAAAAAATCACTTACTTTGTCTATTCTTAAAACTCTTTGGTTGTTGTGGATTGGTCGCCCCTAAAACATTGGCAAATACATTAGTAATCATGTCTAGTAATTAAACTATGTTTAACCCCCCCCCCCCCCCCCCCCCCGACCGTTTTAAATATTTATTTATTAAATTCTGAACTCAAAGTTAACGAATATAAATAAAAACACTAAATTAATACACGAATTTTGTAAGCAGAGTACATGATGATGTAGACTATTTTCACAAAAATCTAATCTATTCAATCAGATTGCACCACACTTGATCGAATATCAATTATCATTATACAAGTTAACTTTTAACACTAAAAACGTATTAGAACCGCAAGATTAAACCCTTTTTTTATGAGTTTAGTATTCACAAAATGCAGCTGTCATTCGTGGCCGTGTGTGTACTGTGCAATATGGCGGCGAGATGGCAGGTCATAGCCTACTTCGTTCGTTTAACATGAATATTATTAAACTATGTTTTTAATATGTTTGAACAAGTTAAACGTTTTACTTGTTGTAAATTATTATAAATTAAAGCATTTTATTACAAATGAAATATTTTCTCAAAAATCTAATTTATTCTATAAGATCGCGCTATAATTTCTACTGAATATCAATTATTATTATATTAGCGGTTCAGTGTTTGATTTTGCCGCAACATTTACGAAGAAACTATGATTTATTATATCCGAATTTCTATACGATTTAAAACACAATTTCCATTTCACAAATATTACACATTGTTTAAACCCGCGTTTAAATTACCTATATTATTTAATTACTACATCAGTGACAGACTTTTTTTTCCACAATTTTAAACGGAAAGAATAAATATTTATTTTAAGTTTAAAATAGGTATACACATAGCAAACACTTAGTACTAAAATCGCGGCACTTGTTCAAAATTAACAACGCAATTATTAAACATATAGGTACCTATAAATAAATAATAGAAACACACTTTTAATTGTGGGGAAAAAACTGTTTTGCAAAAGTGCCACATGTGCACGGGGGCCGGAACGGGTACATCCTATTTATAGAATTTAAAATTTTGAACCCTTTACTGAATATATCAAGTTATTTATTTCAAAAAAAAGTAACAATCATTTAAATAATATTTGATTTCTAATGAATTTCTAAAGGAAATTTATTGCTATTTAAAAATAAAAACAATTTAAACAAATATCTAAATTATATAAACTCCGTCCTCCCCCTCCTCATCCCGTAGAGAAATATGTATAAGATGGTGACTGAGAGATATAAATAGGTACATGGCATAATAATAAAAATTACCTTAAGTCTCTGCTACCTCGAATTTGAGGGACTGCTTTATGAATTACCCGGTTGATCCTGCAACAAAAAAACATGCAAATATTCTATAAATGTTTGTGGTTTAACAATGTTTTAAACTCCTAATATAGTCGTTTAAAGTATCAGAAATAGTGTAACGTAATTTAAAAAATAGTTATATATCTGTAAATATCTTAAATAATAGTATTTATGTTAATAAAAAAGCAGAAAATCTCAATTACCTATGGAAGGTTCGCGAGCAACACTGGTAAACTCCCGTAAATAATTTGTATGCTTATTATAGTTCGAAAAACACTATTTTCCGCGATTTAACACAATTTAACGCGATTTTAACAACAATTTATATAGATTTGAATGCATGAAACACATATAAAATGAACTTTTCTGGTCGGCGCCTATCGAAAAAACTAGTTGTTCCAGACCAATTTCAACAAGTTTATACATACGTAACGAGCAATAACAAAATAAATTTCGGGTTTATAAGATAAACAAGGATAGATACATTTCAGAGTGCAGCTGTTCATTTATGTGGATAATTTTCTAATATATTTATATTTCCATGCATTTGTATTAATACATGAATATACACCCGGAGCGTACAATTTAAATAGCGGCAAGTCCACCCGCGATCACCGAGGAAAAAAATTTACTTGTTTACGAACCAAACGGTACATACATATATATGTATATACTTATAAACAATAATTAATTCAGAAAGCATATACAAAAATTACAGTTAGTAACGTTGTTTAACAATGTTTTAAACATCCTAATATAGGCATTTAAAGTATCAGAAATGATGTAACGTTATTTAAAAAATAATTATATATCTGTAAACATCTTAAAATAATTGTATGTATATTAATAAAAAAGCAGAAAATCTCTATTACCTATGGAAGGTTCGCGAGCAACAGTAGTAAACTCCCGTAAATTATTTGTGCTAACTATAGTACGAAAAACACTATTTTACGCGATTTAACACTATTTAAACAATTATTAAACAATTTAACGCTATTTTAACAGTAATTTATATAGATTTACATGCATGAAACACAAATAAAATGACTTTTCTGGTCGGCGTCTATCGAAAAACTGGTTGGTTTGGACAAGATTCTACTTAACTTAGTAATAATAAAATAAATTTCAAGTCTATAAGATAAACAAGGATGCTTCACCCATTTCAGAATACAGGTGTCCATTTATATGGATACGGATATTAAAATATAAATACATATACTAAATTGCTTATCAGCAAACAGAAATATAATATTTTCTTTAACAATGCAATTTTGATAATATTTCGTAGCATACTTTAATAGATCAAAAACCACAACATTTCAAACACTCATAGCACGTACTATACCAGAAGTTATTTCAATAAAAATGTGTATAAAATTGAATTGTCTCTCGTTTACTAAATAGGTACATTTTCGAATTCTTTATAGACTTAATATATTGTATAGGTGTATTGGTATTTCGTAGAAATGTTGTTTGCTGAACGAATATATCTAATTTATTACAGGAAATAAAGAAATCTATACATATCCCGAGTGGAGAAAAACATGGTATTCAACGTTCGAGTCGCAAGGACGAAATGGAAAACTTGGCAAAGGAAAAAATAATACGGTTACCAATGTCACTGTGCAACTGGGTGCGACAGCGTTCTTGCATTGTCATCTAAGGACAATGGTTGAAAGAACCATCTTAGGAGCAGAGGTAAAGAATATTTAAATAAACTCTGCCAGAGCTTCTACCCGAGTTTTTATTTTATTTTTTCTACCTACATTCAATTCTTTAGAACGTGAGATTTATATTTAGTTGAATTCGATTATTACTTGAATTGTAATTTGTTATCAACAAATATGTAATAGTTCTTGTTTTGCTACGTGCTACGTCAATCCAAAGAAAGTGAAAAAAACAAAATAAAAAGTGTGTTTTTTTTACAATATTTGTGCACGTTTCCTTGTGTGTTTTGCCAGCATGTATCGTGGGTTCGTCGACGAGACTGGCACATCTTATCCTCGGGCATGTTAACGTACACGAATGACGAACGCTTCCAAATCCTCCACACAGAGGGCTCGGACGACTGGATACTTCAAATTAAATACGTGCAGAAACGCGACAATGGAACATACGAGTGTCAGGTAAGGATAGGCGCGACTAAGCCATGACACAATGCAATATAACATTCTCTCTGTGTATAGATATACTACATGATTCCAATTCAATCTATACATACATACATACATACATATATGTATGTACTCTATATAATAAAATATATATTGGAACACTTTATTATATGAAATACACGCGCAGTATTTTTGAGCCCATTGAACTATTGTTGCCGAATATGAACGCCAACAATTTTAATTACATTTGTTGAATACATGTTACGTTATGTTTCCAAACGGAGCTTTTTTCATATTCAAGATGGCGGATCATTCATTTTACGTACACACATATATATATATATATATATATATATATATATATATATATATATATATATATATATATATTATTTACAATTCTGTTTACATACGTAACATCCAATACCATTTGAAAATGTTTTTTTTTAATTAGTTTATGTTAACAATAGTTCAATTTCTACAATACGCTGTTTTTCATTTGAGGCTCAATTAACATAACTAGTTCTATCCAACATGGATACAGATTTTATTTTAACTCTGAACTATTTTATTTTTTACTTGGATGCTAAAAAATATTATGTCGATTTTTTAATGTAATTAAATGTTACGGTGGGGGGGATTTTGTATGTGTGTGTGTTATATTTTAAAGATTGATTTTATATGAATATGCTTCTAATAAAAATCCAACTGTATATAAGTGTATGTTGTTTATAATATATACTGAATTTTGAATTTGTTTTTTTAGGTAGCAACCGGAGCAGGTCTGACGTCACATTATGTACACCTTCGAATAGTGACACCGAAAGCCTATATTCAGGGCTCTTCGGGTGAACATCACGTAGACATGGGAAGTATAATCCGGCTAGTATGCGTTATAGAGAGGGTAAGTGTGTCCCATCCAATAAAATAACCATCACACGCCACTGCCCTCAATTATTAATGTAGGTATATCCGTGTTGCACGGTGCATCGCGGGGGACTTTATTAAAAAGTAATTTGTAATTTTACACAAATATTTTGACACTCATTCAAATTGAAACTTTTTCAAAACACGCACTAATAACTCCCCGGTACCTATATATACGTATATATATATATATATATATATATATATATATATATATATATATATATATATATATATATATATATATATATATATATATATATATATATATATATATATATATATATATATATATATATATATATATATATATATATATATATATATATATATATATATATATATATATATATATATATATATATATATATATATATATATATATATATATATATATATATATATATATATATATATATATATATATATATATATATATATATATATATATATATATATATATATATATATATATATATATATATATATATATATATATATATATATATATATATATATATATATATATATATATATATATATATATATATATATATATATATATATATATATATATATATATATATATATATATATATATATATATATATATATATATATATATATATATATATATATATATATATATATATATATATATATATATATATATATATATATATATATATATATATATATATATAATACTTTGTCATTTGATCGAGTTTTGCATTATTCATGAGAGCGCTTGTTTACGTTTAGTAAAAAACCTCCTTTTTTCGTTGTCAATGTTGGAATTTAATATTGTGAGCCCTAACTTTACAATCAGAAAAACATTATACGATATTTAATATTAAATTTAACAAAAGACTAACATAAATACCTGTGCTGAAAATTATTTAATAATTTTATGAATATAGAGACAAATTCACAACCAAGCGCACATATATTATCAGTGTGTATATTACACTGTAAAACATAGAAATTTATATCGCATTTAATGGTAACAAAACTACGTCTAATTTGATCGAATATGAAACAAAATTATGAATATCTCATTAGTCTTTAACGTAACTGGTAAGTGGTAACTGCACTTGATGGCAGATTAATATTTAGTAAAGGGCTAGTCGGTTTGAAGCAGCGGCGCGCCGTAAGGCCCTTGTGACCTTATTAGCCGCGACCTCTTCCGGCGGCCGCGGCCTTCGCTGCTTGCACAGTGCGTCAAACTAGATTAATATCTAAAGATAATACAAAGTTCGCTGCCAAGTTTACGTCTCAACCGCCATGAAGACGTTACGTAAAACGAGAAATCGATTTTAATACGTACTGTCTTTTATTTGATGAATTGCGCTTTGATTTTAAACCATTACAAATCTTAGAATTCTCAATTTATAAACATGAGGAACTTACTTAGAAATCAAAAAAATCTACTCACATTATTCGTATTCAATTTGCTGGTTTTACTGATTGAAATACATGTGTATGTATGTATAAACAAACAGTAAAAGAAAATATATTAGTAAATGCATATTTAATTTAAATTATAATACATACATATGTAGATTAAATCAAAGGGAATTTAGTATAGAGTTTATTATAGATTCTCTTTTATATACGATACAAAATATAGGTTTATGTGACCTTAGTAAATTGTGTCAACTGCTTCTCAGTAATAGTCCGAACATTGAATTAAAATTAAAAGATATCTATTTTTAGAATTTATTCGCAATTTAAGCTACGGATTACGACATACATGTTTTTTACCAAGAGAAGGTCTGGCCGTCGTTTAGTATAAATTAATTTAATAAAATTACAAACTACAATGCATAAAACAATTTTATGGTTTATTAATAAATCAACTTGAGACACACGACAAAAGTCCGATTTGAAAAAATATATTCGTTGATTTATTTGGGCAAATATCCATTATTGGTATTCAATATTAGGATCAAAAATGTAGAATCTTACATTTAATACACTTGTCGTACGCTAATGTAGAAATAACTGATAAATGAAGACAGCAATTTTTTGTGTTTAGAACTGCTTTCAAGCGTTAGTTCTCAATTTATATCGCTAGAGCTTCGTGTTAGTTTGAATCGCGAATGGGTAGGGTAGGAAAAAGTGGTGTCACGACGGGCACGGAGTACGATTACGGTGCACTAGAAGATATAAAGCGTGCAATCAAAAAAGCTATTAAATATTGTAGTGATTTTCTCATTTATGATGCATATTGTATATGTAAAAATATAATTAAATACTTTAGACAAATATTAACATATGCATATTTTTATATGTATTTCAAAATGAATTTATACAACGTAAAAAATTGTGTGAATTTGCATGTACAATTCATGTTATTTTATTAAAATTTGAAACATTCGTCATATTTAAATGTAATTTTATTAAATTGGTGCTTAATTGTAATTTGAAGCTAGTTCACTGTAAAAATGTATGTTTAAATGAACATTGTTGATAAATATTGGTTGATTTTAATAGTAATTTTACTGATTACGTTTGGTTTTTGTGTAAATGTATCTTAAGGATAAAATGGTATCCATTTTGTTAGTGTAAGTCGGAGGCTGTAGTAACAAGTTTGTGATGAATATTAGTACAACAGTAGGAGGGTTATTATGATCCTTCCGTTTCATCCGATGGAAACTTAGTAACTGACACATGCGCATGTGTGTGTGTGTAAGACCGTATGTTTATACGTAGGTAGGTACGTCATGTGACTCTAATTAACTTGAAAATGGATGATACGTTACTATGCGGTGGTAATAAGGCAATCCTCATGAGACCCGCGCAGCGCATATTGTTGTACTATGTTATGAATGGAATATGTGTATTCATAATTTCTACGCCGTCTAATTGGCGCTTACTTTGTTAATTATTAACACGTCATCATTCCGGTATACTGTCCTGCCGCCATATATATATATATATATGTGTGTGTGCAATTCATATTTGTAACCCTATGGTAGCAGTAGCAATTTTATAAAATAAATTGCCATGTGCGTTAGAGCAAAAACAGATTTACGTGCGCTATCAATTAAAATTAAATGTCGTTAAAATTTACATATCAAACCCAAATTCAATACGGTTTTATTTACTTTATTTTAAATTCCGTGTTTTAATTTGATACTCGCCCAGCACACGCGCAGTTAGCGTGAAATTTATTTCCTAATCAAGTTAATTTGAATTTGTAACTGAATCGCTACATATATATATATATATACAGCTAAATAAGTTTGATTTTTACTACGACAAAATAAAAATATTTTTTATATACCTATATAGGTAATTTAAAAAAAAAACACAAAAGAGTCTAAAATTTTATCAAATTTAGAATTGACCAACCAGAAATAATTTTCAGTTTTTGTTCATTTTTAGAAAAAAACATACGTTATTCAAAAAAGTAAATATTTAATAAACGAGAAGCAATACGATTTTCTACACTTTTTATCTGAAAAGTTTTTTTGAAATCGCTTCCGGTTTACGTGCTATGAATTTTTGTAATTTCGCGATTTTATCTATTTACGAGGGTGGTCTGAAAAGTTTCCGACCTTACAAAGATACAAGACATTTTTTTAGAATTTCACTGTGGTAAATGATGGTGCAGAGTCCCCATACACAGAATCCAACTCATCTTTGATTTGCGTAGGCGTATTGCCTTTCAAAAACAAATATTTGATGACAGCTCGATACTCGATTTTGTCCATTTTCATAAAACCACTCACATCAACTCACTCAAACGACTGTTACATAACAACTGCGCGTCCAAAATGGCTGAAACTTTGGTGAGTAACTGTCAACAGATGAACAACGAAATTCCCTAGCTTTTATTTACGAGTGCTGCTATCTTCATGTTGAGGTCGGAAACTTTTCAGACCACCCTCGTAAGTATGCTTCGAAACACGATTTTTATGAACCCATCAAAATTACATTGTTATGAAGAATATTTATACATTTTTACTTGTTGATAAATAATAATTGTATTTTAGTATTCTTACTAATCGTAAAAGAAAGTCCAGTGCAGGACACTATAGATATTTTGTCTGTAAGTTTTTTAAAATTAAATTATAAATATTATAAACCCATAACTTCAAATCTGTATCTGTTGGAATCATGTTAATAGATTAGTAAAGACTTTTGGTGTGAAATCACTTTACGAATAGTTTATAATGTTTGTGTAAAACATTAAAAATTAAAGCTCATGTATCTGGCAGTTGTTTTTGTGCGTTTGCACATTTGAACTTAATTACAAGTTAGGGTGTGCAATTCCGTGTAATCGTCACCACCTGCTTTCTTCTTCATCAATTTATTTATCCCTCCTGTTCTGCTCTTAATGTCCCATCCCTTACCACGTCTTTTGCGGCTTTCTCAACTTTTTTCCCCTGTGCTGACTATCTCTATCCTATCCTGTCTTCCTCTCAACTTCCTACTTACACGCACTTTGCTGTTTTTTTATTTATATCGTGTCCATTATGTACCCCGTTTTTCTTCACTTAACAAAACAAAATGATATAAAGGTTTTACCTCTCACTTTTTACACGGGCCTCTCTTTTTTTTTTCTTTTGAGGATAATGCATTTTTATTCATATCACACAAAAATGTGTGGACAAAAGAATAATAATTTGATGGTTTCTTGTAATAGCGCGGGTGTATATAAATTATATTTAAATGTGAGAAATATTACGCCATTTAAGTCTGTGTTATCGACTAATATTATTTCAAAATTATCTGAAGCCTATTTAATCATTTTATTCATTTTAAATGTCGTAAATAAACTTTTTTAATACGTTAATTGCTTGAGTTTCATATATTCTTTCACAATGTTAATTTTAAAAAATATATTAAATCGCTCAATATTTAAGATAAATGATGTAATATAAACGTTAAAATAGCCGAGGAAAACATGTTAATAAATACAAAATAACAAATACTCAATATTTGACAGTAGACTAATATAGTATTTCGCATGAGTAACGTACGTCGTAGCTCTAGTTGCTGTCATAACGTGCCAGGAACAGATATCCATCAAAATATTTAACCATTATGCCACATAAACCAGTCACAGGCTGGATATTATTTATTATGTATGATTGAAGTTTAAATATTTGATAAACAAAGGAATGTTATACTTCATTGGAGTTGAAATTGAAATTTTTGCTATTTCCAAATTACATCCACTAATTGCCGCATATGAAGAGTCAATATCGAGTAAATTAATCAATAAATTGCAGGAAACACACGCTTCACAAAATAGATTAATAAATAATTCAATTTGTAAATATATATATATATATATATAAACTTTTTAAATAAATTCATTTGCCTTACAGAAAAATAATGTTTTAAAAAGATAACAATTACTGAATAAAACTTTGTCTGGTTTAAGCTATTTAGAGTTTAAAAACTGAAATAAATTATAAACGCTTTTAATTATAGTCATCTCAGGTAACAGTGGAAGCTGATAAAATCTCTGTTCTTTTTCTAACACAAAAACGCCACCCGTTTTAATTCAGTTTGCATCTTGATAACGACGTCACATCTGTCCTGAAAACTTGTTAGATTTCAGTTGCACGAGTATTTTATTACTTAAACTGTATACGAACGTCAATGGGGCATTCAAAAGAAGTACTTATAGAACGGAAATAATTAAATAATTCAAACTTCATTTAAAACGATGTAAGAAAGATATTAGGTATATTTTGTTTAAAGTTTATTTAGGAATTATGAAAGCTACTTTAAAATTATTCTAAATATGAATAAATAAACGGTATAGATCTTATATAGAGTGGGCCATCTATTAGCTTCTTTTTGAAAAGCGTGTTATTCGATAGTTTGCAACACTGACGCGCTTGATATTGATAGATATGTAGTGTCAAACCGCTGTAAAGTTTGATACTACATATCTATTAATGTCAAACGTGTTAGTGTTGCAAACTGTTGAAATAACACGCATTTCCAAAAGAAGCTAACAGATGGGCCGAGTTATAGATACTATAGGTTGCGAAAACAGTAATTTGTTAAAATTGCGCAGTGAAATATAAACAATTTTGGTAAAATTGTTTCAAGGCCACATAGACCCGATTCAGGAATGGATATTCGTATAAGAATGTAGAAATATAGTTAAATGTCTTCATACAAGAATTTGTTAAGATGTGACAAAGATAGTTAAGACGTAGTAAATTGAAAGACATTTCGACATTGTTCGCTTGTTAATTTTGAACTGGTATATGGTCGTTCTGTGCTGTAAAGGGTTTTGGTATTCAAATGAATAAATCAAAGAAAACAATAGTGCTCGAAAGTGCAGTATATTGCAACTAGAAAGGGTTGAATTTCGTTAAAACAATTACTCTGTTTTAGGGTTAAGGACGCACACTAAAAAGCCGGGTTTGCATTATTTGAATTCCGTGAATAGTTGTCAATTAGTTGATGCCATAAATCACCCCCGAGTTAGTTAGAATTTTAGTTTAGTCCCATCTATACCTATACAGTATATACAATACAGTATAAACCAACCCACCTACCAACCACCGACACTAATACGATATAATTTGGTTTAGCGTGGTTGTGATGCGATGACTAAAATGCCCTATGCCCTGTGTCTATGCAGAGTCCCATACCACCACAGTACGTGTTTTGGTATCACAATGATAGAATGATCAACTACGACACGGCCAGGGGAGGAATCAGTGTCGAAACGAGGCCCAGCCCGCAGAGCCAGAGTCTGCTTACCATCGAAGAAGCCAGCGAAGGAGATTCTGGGAATTACACATGCAGCGCATCCAACACTCGACCTGCTTCCATCTTTGTTTTCGTGCAAGAAGGTAATCACTAATAATTCATGAATAAGTACTACGCTCCATCCAAGATATCACCTGATTTGCGTCATCAATAATTTCAACCTAGATAATTGCGTTTGAGGTACCAAACCGTTTTACTATTTATTACTTATTTAGTCAATCCGGATTTGTATACGTGAATTAATCAACTAATTCATATAATACAACAGCCCCCCAAGCATAGACACTTGTAATAGAAATTTAAAACAAATTTCGAATTTTAAACTTACTAACATTAATTATCCTCTAGTACTGTAAACAATTAGTAATATTGGCTATGAATTTTGCAGAAATAAATTATTTATGTAGCTTAAGGCTCAAAAATAAAATTTGAGTCAATTTAGTTAGAAAACAACATAAATAAAAACATGACAATCGCAAATTGAATTTGTCTATTACGTAAGGTGTGTTTCTTAATGCGTCAACATGACTTACTTATGGTTTGGTAGAAAACACAATTTATTGTATACTACATTCTGGCGCTAATCATGTTAGTGCACAAGTGCCCGAATTATCGTTAGGCTACCTATATAACACCAGCCACTTCTCCAATACTGGATAATGCGTCGATTACCCAGACATGATAACTGAACATTAGCGAAACAATGTTGGTACGTTTCCTACTAATTCAAGATAATCTATTCTGTAATGCAAACGACGTTAAAGGTAAATGGAAAGTTTTAAATGAGCCAGACATCAGTAAAATTATTAATATAATATTTACTTTATTACTCAAACACTGGCATTGTATTAAATTTCATGAAAAACAAACAAATTTGACATTTTATCGATTTATTTTTGTTTCAAAACATTTAAAATATATATAAGAAATATATTCGGAAATGTTGAATATATAGAAGCAATATAAGGAACTCAGATTTGATGACAACTGTTTTTCGTCGAGTTTCTAAAAGCTGCTATATACCAATATTTATTTATTTATATATATATATTATTCAATAAAAGATATTTGATTTTTAAGCGTGTCAAAAGCGTTAAAATGTCACCAGACGTATTTAGTTGTAATCGACTTTTTGTCATTATTTGACCTTGATCTAACTTCGCCATTTTGGCAGCTGTCTGTTGTAATCTTAAAAGTATTCGTGCATGTTATGATTTATTACATATTTATATTCTTTAGAACAATTTTAAAAAGCATATAGTAATTTATAAATTCAAACGCAACCATTTATAGCTATAGGTAATCTACTTCAGTATTATTTACAATGTAGGTAGATAAATAAAAATGTTCTTGTCAAAATAAATACTCGTAAGTAATGTTATTTTTTAAAATCGAACACAAACATAGGACAACCTGTATTTTTTTGTTATTACTACCAAATCTAAAGGCAACCCAACTAATAATTTGATTCAATAAAAATTGATTTCCAAATTAATCTAATACCGAGCTTTAGCTTTGATGACCAGTCTAAAACATTTACAATTCCGAATTTACTGTAATTTCAAAATTGTGAATCCACCCCTGGCAAAATCACTATTGACTTTTTATAACTTTATCTAAAAGCATAGCGCTAATTTAAAACAAATACCGCAATTAAACTGGTCGAAAAGTGAGACGATGAGGCTTCTGACAATATGCCTCGCTCAAATTTTAATTTCAGTATCTTTTATTTATAGGAGATAATACGGCTGCTATCCTAAGAAGAGAATCTTCCACTGCATTTAATTTCAGAGCAAACTTAAAGTCAATATTAATTCTAGCAGTATGTGCAAGTTTAAGATAACATTTTTAAATAAAATATTTTTAATTTGTTATATTCATTATAATGTATATATATATTTCTTGGGCTCAAAACTATTTCATACCAAATCACCCTCGATCCTTTTTAAATTATATATATATATATATATATATATATATATATATATATATATATATATATATATATATATATATATATATATATATATATATATATATATATATATATATATATATATAAATAGATATTTTAGCAGTGTGATTTTGGTTCGATGATTCAAAAATTATTTATATATGTACAGTTGAAAATATGTGATTTATTTTTAATTCCTAATCATTTTCAAAAATTCATTACTGTGACTGTACATCAATATTATTTATATTGTTTGAATCATGTATTAAAATGAACACGTATATATGAACAATTAACATATAATGAATAAAATTGTACAGATTTACTTAGGAAATTTTAATATTTTTTACAATTAAGGTCGATTTATAAAAATAAATCTATCATATAGAATATATATATCTACATTGTATGTCCTTTTGCTCCACTTTAGATTAAATTTAAACCTAACGCAATATTCAAAGAAAATCTACAATATATATTATTTCATATTGAAATAAGTTTACTATAATTTAATAACTACATATGTGTATTTCATTCTATATTTGTCACATATGTCACGAGCCTTTTTCACTGTCATAAAACTCCATAGTCAAAAAATACTTCATATATATATATATATATATTATAGTTTAAAATTTATCTATGGTGGTACGAATTGGCATAATTAGAATAATAATTTACCGAATTTTGACAGATTTAATAATAATTCTAGAAGTAAACGACCCCTTATTTACAAAATCCTACTGTGAATATTATCAAATTTATTTGGTATATGTCTTTAAATCATGTAAATACGAATAATATGTAATTTTAAAATAGAAATAAATATATTAACATACATGTGTTTCAAATTATTTCATAGTATAATTGTATTTTTTACAAACAAATAGGTATATTTTTTTTAAATGCAGTGTACTTTTTTATTTTCCATCAAAATTATATTTCATTCGACAATGTAATCGATTTATTTATATAAAGTGGTTAAATATTTTTCAGTTTAGATACAAATTTGAATCAATAACAGTTTTAAATACTTGAGTAAACCCAATTTGTGTTCTATATTCTCGTTTAACACGTGGACATTTTAACAATATGCAAGTTCCATTATACTACAATATATAAAATACATTTATACTTACAAAGCCATAGGTAAGATGTGTATCCTTGCATTTCGAGCACTGCACTTCACAAAACACATATTTTATTTAGTATTCATACACTTTTTATCAATTTCATATACAAATATCACGTTTCAGCCATGCATATTCCACAAACCACTCACTACTGAAGCGTCACCGTGATGCCACAGTTTCAAACATGTTTTAGCCGGCTATTGCCAACTGAATTAAATATTAAACACTAATTTTATGGTAAATAAACCTATATAGTTCTCATAGTTACTTTTATTCTTACCTAGTTTCAGTTTCTTTGATCTTGCGCAGTAATTTCTTTAAACATGTAGCATCAAAAATGGTGTCGTGAAGTGTCAAAAAGTGAACATGTGATGTTAAACTATAAAAAGTTTAAAGTGTGATGAAAATCGTACTTCTGCTGTGATTGTAAGTATTAAAAACTATTTCTGTTTAAATTATTGTTATTTTGTTGTAATATGATTGAACTTCTATTATGGGGAAATGTATGTGTGAAGGGTGCAAATGTAACGTTTTAAATTTGGTAAAATCAGATGAGTTTTAGTTTCTTATATGTATTATATGAATCATATCAAAAATATTACTCGATTAGTATAATTATTTATAGGCTTCTTAATTGCAAATTTCCGTATATATACATTTACAATATAGGGTAATAATCAATTAATTTTATGACGGACATAGAATATAAACGCTAGTTTTTTAGCTATACTTACAATTAGCTGATTTGTTGTAATACTTGGGTAGGGATTAAATTAATATTCAAATAGTAATGAAATAAAATATGTTGTACTTTGAGTATATGAGTATGAGTAGGTATTATTTAAATATGAACATATGTTATATTAATATTGTACATACTGCATATAAAATCGACATTAGTGGTGATGTAGCTACTTTACTACCACCGTCACCACCAGTACCACCAGAATGTATAATAAGAATTCCTATAATGTAGGAGTCATTATTCAAAAACATTCTTTGGAACCAATATTAAAAAAGTAATATCACACAAAAGATCAATATTATGTCATTTACATATTATGAAAGCTATTTTTAGTATCATTTACATAGCGAAATCTCCTTATTAATTCCATAGAATCGAAAGTATTTCAAAAATAAATCCGTGAGTGTTGATGAAAATTTGCGTTATTATTATTAAATAAGCATCACCAAAGTTTAAAATTTATTTAAGTATGTTTTCCAACATTTATTTATAATATTTATAGGTAGAATTAATTTTAAATTAAAAACTATATACATATATAACTTTTCAACCATTTAAAGCATTTATAAACTCTTAAAACAATTCCATTAATTGTATAGCATTTGAATATCTCCTCCAGAGTATAAATATCTATATGGTTATCAGTTTCGGCGCGAATAATTGAATATAAACAGATAATCAGGTATTTTAACCTGAATTCAGAGAGTGATAAGAGTTACTTCCAATATTTCACCTAATATCTAAATGACCCTTTCATATTCAAGCGATATCCGCAGCATATAGTTTAAAATCGAATAAATCAAGTGAGCGTGACGCGTCCAAATCAAATTGGTGACATTTGCAATGGTATTAATATAGATTTCAAATTGTGACAGTGAGATTCTGGCAGTAAACAAGTGACAAGGCCACAATTTGATTACGATCAAACCCCAGCTAAACCTAAACTAATCCCGAGTTGGGCTTCCGAGCGGTTGCGAACGGGATTCTATTTTATAACCACGCGTATTTTGTCAACTCATTCATTCCCTTTTGTTCCGTTGACAATGCCATCTTGATTGATTTTGCCAATTACCCTCACTCCTAACCATCATTCATCCACCCTTACACTAGCGCCACCTCATTCGCTAAACGAGTGCCCGTTTATTTCTACAAAACCACTGAACTCTAAAGGAAATTGAATAAATTATATACGTACCTATATAGTCTATAAATAATAACACTTGTGGTATTTTACCATTTTAATGTGCACCAATTACTTTGTTTATTAATTGCTATATCACTGATTAAAAGTGTTCAACTACTCACCCTTAATTTCATTATATGATACACCCTAAATTAAATATCTTTGATTTATTATATTTTAAAATTAAACACACTCAAAAATATATTTGGGATTACAATGTTTTTCATTTATCTTAGAAAATCAATTTCTTGTTCAGAGACTTTTCTTATGGCCCCAAATATGTTCCGATTTTTCAAATTCGCTTACAAAGTTGCAATATATTATAAAAAACAAATTTTTAATCAAAAGTATCTAAACTTTTACGCTTCATATCAAAAATCAAATGTGATTCCATATTTATTACCAACGAGCTTTTCAAATTTATATATGCAACAATAACATTTCTAGAATGGTTCGCGTAAAATATGTTTTAATTTATTTGAAAACATTTTACTATTCCTGTTTATTATAATACATATGATCAATGCTCAACCTACTTATACGGAACATATTAATATCATTCTCATTTCTTATTGCTAATTAATGTTTTTTTGCAATCGAAATTAATACCAGACCAAATACAATTATTTGTAGTTTTCGAATATCTCGTATCTTTCAGCTGCATTTTAAAATTAAACTAAATTGTGGCTACATTCACGCAAATCTGCTCACAAAAGTAATCTTTATCGATATAATAACTGGGAATTACTCTTATTAATATTAATCTGCTGATATTTCAATCTGGAAAATTAATCGGGTCACTCCAAGAGATTATTCAAAAATCCTTTGCGCACTGAATATCTTTTTAAAAAATCGCCCTAAATCGCCACTAAACGCAATGCATCTATACATGTTCACTGAATATATATATATATACTATATAGGTGTGAAATTCATAGTCTAAATTTGTGCCGAGTCAGCTGAAAATACGCATTATAGTATTTCCGTAGGTCCTTAATACTTATTATAGAGATCCTTTTGTGTTCATGGTCACAGCGTACAAACACTGATAACACGTTAAAAGGGTAAAGGTGATATTCCTATAGATGTATAGAACATGTTAGGTAGAAGCTGCGGTGTCCTATTGCCCTGATGTCTGCATGATTTATAATTTTGCTTCAGTGGTTTCCCAAATGTAAATTTGTACCCTAGTTACAAGATGAAATTTCATGTTAATATATGTTTACTTTAGTGTAAAAATTGATACATAAATTATTATTACTTTTGACTTAAGCTTTTTGTAGTTGGCGAACGATCCTGCGAGGTCTATGTTGTAATTTGCAAAAGCTCTCGAATTGAAAATCCATTTCGCGTATATGAGGCCATCACTCTCCGGCGTATAGTGCGCACGTTTACCGTGAAGTATCTTCGAGTTAAAACAATCTTTATTGAAAGAGAGCGACGCTCAAATGCATGAAATAAATGTGCAGCAATTTATATTGGACTTCCTGTTTTATTACAGCCTTGGGTCAACAGAATGCCATCAAGGGACCTTGTTGAAATAAATTACATTCCTATCCCTTACCCTATCCACAACCATACCATACTTTAAGCTATCGACACTGAACACTGTAGACTTGCTACGCCAGCTATTCCATGCTGATTAATTCACTATAGGTTTATCAGGTATATCTCGACTCGACTCGACTCTATTTGACTAATCGCCACAAATATCTGCTGCTAATTTCAATTATCTGACACCTAGCGAGATATGTATAGATATCTACCATACCTACTCACTATAAGTTGGGTAGTTGCTTAACAGTGAAGTAAGCAACAAACTAGTGCTACTCAAACAGTATTTTATAGACTACGACACACATCTGCAGACTATTCAGTTTATGAATTATTTATATATGTTACTTAAGAATTATTATTCGCCTTTTTAAAATTATATTAACATCTATTTTTCCCTTTGCAAAATTGTCTACGAAACTATCCATATATGTGTATAGTTTCGTGCTTGAGGCTTGACCTACATATATATATACATACCAGCTGACTAATTCTCAGCTGGTCTATTTAACTAAATTTAAACATATTTTAACTTGTTGGGGATACATTTTATAGGGAATCCCATCTAACGCCATACAACATTAATATTAAACATTACAACAAAATAAAAATATCTAAACTCTGAGGGTCCAAAGATAGTTAAACAATAGAACTAAGTACTAAGTAACCCTGGTATACCTATCGAATAATTACTTTATATTCAAATTCAAACGAAATCACAAAATATTTATTACAATTAAATCAAATCCTTATACAAAAGATTAACTTAAATCATTTAAAGTGACAAAACAAATAAACAATTTTAATTTATTAAATAAAATAATCAATTCCATTCAGCATGTATTAAATAAACAGTTCATTTATATAAAAACAATAAACAAATATTTAAATCGGTAATATCAAATTTAGGCAGCAAATAATTCAAATGAAATTGCAATTTTGCGTAATAGATGGCATTTTTAGTTAAACTAGTTACAGTTCATCTCCCCTCTTCATGTTACTATGTAGATACGTCGCCATTGTTCCAGACTTTTGTGTTTGAATTGTGTTAAACATAAACAATCGTGACATCGTTATAAACTAATAATTGAAACATTTGGGAATATTCTACAGGTAGTGTTAACGATGTGTAATAGTGGTAGTGATTTATCTTAAATGTTTTGCAAAATATTGACAAAGTTATCTAAGGTACAGAATCTTTTAACTTATATTTATCATGTTTAAATGTTGATTGGACGTATTAACGCAAGTTTATTAGTAAATTGAGATCATTTTTGGTTGTTTGATATTGGATTTTAAGTTAATAAGAGTTTCTCAAAGTTATTTGTTAGTGGTTATAGTGACGCAGTTAGGTTTCTTGATGATCGATCTATCGATCTAAATTTGACTAGTTAAACAATATTAGCCATTTTAATTAAATTGTATTAATTTGCACTAAAAAGTGTATGGATTTTTAATTTTTTATCATATATATGTATTTAGAAATATGACGCAATTGTTAGCACCAGCTATGAGAATGTAAATCGTAGTGTTCAAATCTCTTTTTAAAACTATAGAAATATGAATGATCTAGAAAATTGCAATCAATCTATGCCTATTCTTACAAATTGTAAGCTAGTCATTTTCATGAATAAATAAACCTGTTGCATTAAGCATCCATTAAACTTAGTAATCCGAGATTTCTGATAGTTTTTTTCAGAAAACTCAGCCATCAGATTTAAGTGGGAGGATTGTACGTATTTGCTTGACCACTCAGTTGTGTTTGAATTCAAAATGGCTGAGTTTTAGACGATTGGCCATTTTGTTAACCAAGGTTAGTCGCCTAAGTTAACTAAATGGGCGGAGCCACGTAGGTCTATATTTGGAAACCTAATCAAAAATTATTTGTATTCTGATTTGGATAACTTTTTATTTGTATACTGAATATATTTTAAAGTTTGCAACTGAATTTAATTAAGTGTTTCGCTTTTCGCAACGAAAATTAAGGTACACTGTTGCAATGTATAGTTTTAAATTGATGATTTGGATCACGGTTTGAATAATAACCCAATTAACTTTCAGTAGTATAGAAACGTAGTCCAATCATTTTAGTTTAGATTAGGTTGAGGACGTATATTTATTTTCTATATGTTTTTGCAGATAAAATCCGAAATTGACAATACCCGTTGAAGAAGGTGTCCGTAGATGTTCCGTACCGTGGCAGCAGAAGCAACAACAACAACAAAAGGTAGGATGAAAGATCTTGTTATAGATAGGTATGTAAGTTCTAATTGTATCAAAGCTGACTGCTATTGATCAGCTTGAATACTAACGATGTTTCTTACCGCAATCAGTTTCGAATCTTTGTTCGATTTTCGAGAAACTGTGCTCATCGTTCATTATGCAAGCAATCACAGTTGTTACCTTGATTTAATATTGAATCCTATGGGGCTAATCGTCCAATATACCAATACAATTAGGGCAGAGTTACGTTTATGCTACATTTCGAACAATCATCCAATCTAGACTTGTACAACTGGACTAGACTGGCTTTGGACTGGACAAAACGTGCATATGCAAAAGTACTTTAATTAAGCTAATGGAGATATTATCAGTTGTTAGTTATATCTAGTGGAATGTTACAGTTACAAAATAAAAGTCACTAACTTGCCACCGTCTAGTTTGTATGGTTTTTAACAGTTTTAATTCAATTTACTTAGGAACTTTGAAAACAGTTCCGCTATTTAAAATTCATTTTAGACTCTAGTATTTAAAACAATTTTTTATTCTTGGAAAAACCATTCGAATGAAAGAATAACTCAATTAAGAATCTCATCTATAATTTCTAGAAAATTAACTACCTAAACTTTTGCACTAAAGATTATTTCTACGCATATAAAATAAAAATAAAAAGATAGCTTTGTTTATTTGAAATAAACCGCATTTTATTTATAATTCTACAATATTTAAATCTTTAAGGACATCATTTGTATTGTTTTTAAAAATACGTAGACATTATGGATACATGATGTGCTTGGTATCACTGTGATTGTATGAAAAGTGTGAAAGAAAGGAGTGATAAAATGTGTTGCATATCCTTGAATAGTACTCGACCCCCCAACCCCAACAGTCAGGCCTCTATTGAAACGAAACACTTGAGCGTATGGTGTGAGTCAGGTCTAACAAAACGTGAACACAAGTCAAAGTAGCGAATATAAACATAGCATATAGAAATAACCTGAGTATAGTAACACAACCAGATGCATATATGTGGCTGCAAACTGCAATACGCGCTTTTGTTGCTTCGCTTCGGTTCGGTTCGGTTCTCTTCGGTTCGGTTCGGTTCAGTCTAATAACTGGAATGTGGCAGTCACGTATCCTAGTCCTGGTTGAGGATGAACGTGGCAGGTCTTTCTTCTATACCAGTGAAACACTGTCAGAAAACGAGATGGTGTTTTGTTGTATACATACATATATACAGACACTGAATACGAAATTTATATCAACAGCTATTGTTATGATGTTTTACATATACTATTACAAACATAATATAATCTTTACTTGTTTCCTCAACTAACCCAACTATTAACTTGTGAAATGAAAATATTTGGAATTTTAATTATCTTTGAAAATATTCATATTACATTTGTGCCATACATAGATATTTTTTAATAAAATTTTATAAGAGATAATATTCGAAAATGTCTATCTTAAATTACTAATAATTAAATGAGAATATTTTGTTTTGTTCCCAATACTAACTGACAGCAGGAACGTCTAACCGGCGTAAAAATGTATTTTATGACGAAATATTTTTGACATTTTGACGTCTGTACAACCATCAAAAACGTCTGTCAAACAAATCCCAAAAAGTTCCTTCAAATGACAACCGCTTTAAAACATCAGTAAGAAACTCGCATGAAAGTACTAATCGGCGTAAAATTGTATGTCATATGACGTAATATATTAGATATTTTATTACTTAGGAAGCGTCGTTTTTGATTACTTTAGAAGTAGACTTAATCCCTTCAAAACTGAATTAATTAGATAGGGGAATTGTTTATATGGGTATAAATTAATTTTATATATATATATATATATATTTATTATTTAGTATAATAAAATGTAGTGTCCCAAAAATATAGTAGGTACCTACGTTGTAACCCAAACAGTATAGGTAATGATCATATAGAAAATGTAATCACCGTGTATTTTTTGTTATGGTGCTTATATCTGATAAGAGTATTATCAAAATCACCCTTTCATTGGCTATAACATGTCAACAGAACAGCGTGCAAAAAGAGTCGAATCCCTTTCACTTCCAATTTAGATGAAGTTAGAGAAAATGGAAGGGAAGTCATAACGCGCAAAAAACTATATGGTGTAGGTATCCCCTCGTGAGAGGAGCTAATTACATGCTATCTTTGCTTTGGCTAAAACGGTCTTTTGTTCCCGTCAAATGGTTGACAGTGGAGGAAATACGTTTTGCTAGTATCACGCGGCTTCAGTGTGGCGCCCATAATTATCTAAGTAAATTTGCTTAGAAGACAGACAGACAAGACACCTTTTGTGTGTGTGTGTCTGTGTGTATTTGTTTGTATATATGTATGCGGTTGAGTGCGTGGGTATAAATTCAAGTTTTGGAAAGCAAACCGTGTCGGAGTATCATGGCACAAGAAATATAGGGACTTCGAAGTTCACAGATCCAACACATCAATGTCTGCGTAAGCCACTGAGGACTCTAACTTTATGAGTCGAAGGCGTTAGCTGGGCTAAACATTGCTACCCTTCCTGTCTATGTGTATGTATGTATATTGTATATAGTATAGCCTGTAGAATAGGCGCTAAAGTATTAGCCTCTAAATGGATTTCCACCACCTAAGCTTGAATAATTTATTGACTATGCTATTTTAGCTGCACGATTTGATATTTGTTTCATGCCATCTTTAGCTTACATATTGCCTACTACTTTCAAAAATTTTAACGTATTTTTTCAAATTTATATTCACTAGAACATACACATACAGACACACCACACACACACACACATATACGAGTACATACATACATACATACATACACATACATACATACATACATACATACATACATACATACATACATACATACATACATACATACACACACACACACACACACACACACACACACACACACACACACACATATATATATATATATATATATATATATATATATATATATATATATATATATATATATATATACATACATACATACATACATACATACATACATGCATACATACACACACATACATACACACACACACATACATACATACGAGTACATACATACATACACACATACATACATACATACACACACACACACATACACACACATATACATACCTACATACATACCTACATACATACATACACACATACATACATACATACGAGTACATACATACTTTTTCATTATTTTTAGCTATTATTATAATGAAAATGACTGCAACGATTTGCTATAAGCCGGTTCTTAATGCAACTTTATTAATATTTAAATAAGAATTCATGTAGGTACACTTATTTTTCTACAGTCTAGATTATAATATTAATGTATTTGTAATGGAAAACTGTTTTTATTAAGAACATTACCAGCACAGTACCTACTACGGTTTGAAATATGATATGTATGTGTATTACAATTTGTACATACCATTATATGGGTAATGTACAATTCAAACGTAACGACGCATTTATATAGAACTCGGCCATTTGTTTGGCTAACAAATACGAAGAAATTCACTCCCATAACCTACATTTACATACTACCATCCAAGCGACTTCTAATTATTATAATCCAGTTTAAAAGACTATACAAATCCCTTGCTTCACTTTATTTATTCATCAATTTGTTATTTCGAAATCGTTATAGGTAATAATAGACTAGTCATTTTTAATATCTTCCTATGCAATTTTATATTAAAAACTAATTCAAACGTTCTACTTTAAATCAAAATCATTTATAGTTTTTTTTTTTTTAAGATCGTCATATCATTTATTATTGTGTTCCATCACATTTCTCGGAAAAACCGTGATTATGTGTTTGTGATATTTAAATATAGAATTTGTAATTTTATAAAGTAATATGAGAAATTAATAACCGCAATATGAATTCGGCTTTAGTAGTTGTTTATATATAAATCGTTTGTAGCGTATCATGTACACGTACTGAACAAAATCAAAGTTTTAGCGTTTTTGTGTGTGTGTGGAAATAGGCGCATCTCTTTCTAGATTCTGAAGCTAAAAGGAAATCAATAGAATGAGTTTATGGTAGCAAAAAAAGCTAAACAAATCTAGGTTACCTTTGATTTAACTTTAATAGAATTATTTCAAAGTCATCGAGCATTAACAACGTCTTATTCGCGTAACTATTTAAAACTCTTAAACGAACAAATTTTAATGAATACCAAACTTTAAATGTAGTTGTACAATTTAAATCTTTAATTATATTGTTTAATATTTAATATATTTAACACTTTCGCTGCGTAAAGTTGGTAGTCATCCTTATGACGAAACAATGATGTGATATCTAGTGTGTTTTACACTATGTGATTGGTAATACTGTGTTAGTGATTAATGCACTAACTAAAGTCTGACCTTGAGCTTTCGTAGCACTATCATTTGATTGGTTAGGGATGAATTTTTAAATTAATTTATATTAGTAATTTTCCTATTCAATTGATTATTTATTTTTCCAATTAGACAAATGAAGGTATTTTTTGATTAATCAATTTTTAATTCAGTTTTTAATCAAAATTCTTACGTAATTAAATTATATTTAACGCAAATATTTGATTTTTCTTTAATTAAAAACAAAATTAATTTGACTTTCATGATTGCATTTAAGTTACGCTATGCTCGATATATATTTTTTTATAATTACCCAATTCAATTATCACCATGTATTGTTATGAATCAAAATTTGTTCTAAATTTAATTCAGAAATTAAAAATGTTTGATCCAGTTTAAAACAAAGTTAAAGAATCAATATCAAACTGTTTCGTATATATTTCTTGGAATTCTCTACTTTCAAAGTCAAAATCAATTTTGCCACCTCCACCGAACGTAAAATCGTAAAAGAACAACACGGTCTTTGGTAGTGTAAATTATAAAACAGTCAAGCGTCATAGGCAATACACAGGGTTGTTGCATATTTCAGTCGTTTTGTATACTGCAAAACCAACGACGCATTGTTACAAATTTCTAAGACGTAGGTATTTTTCGAGTCCACCTATAAATAAAAGATAGCAAGACACTCGTTCTCAAAAACATTACAAATACCCAACAAGTATCTAACGTCATCTATGGTACTTGATACATAAACATTATTTAAATGATCCGGCTAGATTTGGTGAGGATTACAAAATGTTGGTGATAATGGAACGATTATCCGGCTTCCGACATATAAAGGCGACTACTGTTTTTGTTCTGTTGTAATACCGGCTTGGTTTATACCCAACAGGTATACTTATTTAAATATTCATTAGGGTTCCACTTACCGTCCACTTTGAATAGAAATCGCGACAAGTGTATCAAGTTTAATTTCAAAACACTTCCAAGTGAATGTTGTCAAGACTTTAATGATTATAGTACCCTATCGACCTTTCAGAGCACAAACGCGCTATATCTCAACATTGGTCATTCAATTTTAATAAGTTCATATTTGAGTTTCGGAAAGTTACGCATAAAAAACATACTAAATTATTTATTTATACATGTATTGATATCACAAAAAATGTCAATCTCGACATTTTATATATATTTTGAGCGTCTCTTAATCCATTTTGTATGGATTGTAATTCAAAAAGTATTAAAGATTTTTTATTTCTGCACCAATTGACTAACCGGAAATTGTAATTTACTTGGAATTGGTTTCTATGCGTTATTTGAATGAAGCAAAAGAAGTTTGTAAGGATAGACGTGAATGGCGAAAGATTGTCAAGACGTAAAGGGTTTTCTGCCACCCCATATAATAGGAATAGGCATGTTGTGTATGTATGTATGTAGTTTCTTTTCTATCTAAATAGATATAGTTATATTCCCGTATAAGAAAGTACAGTGCATGGCACTGCAGATATTTTTGATTTTATTTAAGAAGTATTTAATCTTCTTTTTTTTTATGGAAATTAGTGAATTTTTGGGTCGTTTAGGGAAATGAAAACAATTTGATTTATATTTTTGTCAAATATGTAATAATCAGGATGTTTACATGTAGTTACATACAGTATATAATATTATTAGTATTTAAAGTTAATCCAACAGATTTCTAAAAATTTGTGTGAAGATTTTGGACTAGTCTAACAGTTATTACCATTTGATTGAGATGCTGGTACTTTTGTGGACACCACCCAATTTATTAATAATTTTTTTTCAAATCACCTCAATACTTTTCAATAACTTAGAGAATTATATTCTAAAAAACATTTCGTAAACATTCAATATACATCAACTTCTTTTAAAGCAAAAGGAAGCTTTATTCTAACGAGATGAGTTTTTTTTTCATACTTTTTCGTTTTCTCTTCGTTACAAAAATACTGTAATTTCCATTATTATTATATTATTTACTAAGATCTACATGTACTCATTTTTAATCAGTATAACTTTGTTTTGTTTACATTTTAATTTTAGTCACCTTTCAAATCATCACAGACTACCACTATAAAAAAATGTCTGTATATATATATATATATATATATATATATATATATATATATATATATATATATATATATATATATATATTTTAAAATTTCTAAATACACTGATTTATTTTTATTATTAGTGACATTAGTTGAAAAAGTGTACATTTTATCATATTTGTAAATTGTATCAATTCTTTTCATAATTATTGTAAATATTTCATCATTTGTATTAATTTTTAACTATTCCGCATACTGCAAAATTTAATTTTTAATACACAATTTCTATGTTACACAAAACTATACACTTAGATAACTTTCAATATTAAAACCGTTACGAGCAGAAAATAGAGTGATGTAAGTACTCGAATCGGTGTTAATATCCAAAGCAATTTACAACAGTAATTAATATATTCTATTTTAAATAAAATTTATTTAAAACCGATCCAAATAACATTATAGGAAAATGTATCGTGTTTTACAAATTTAGGTGTTGAGACTAAAATCGCTTTGGGCGTTTGATAAAATTAAATAAAAATCATTAAAAGAGCTGATACTTTTTACGTTGTATAGTAGAGTATTATTAGTATTGTACTAATAGTAAAAAATGGGGATGTTATATTTACAATGAAAAAACAAGAGGGTACTAACATATATAGTTAACATTAATAAGTATTATGTCTTGTCTATAACCAATTAGTCTAATTAAATTATATGTTGCACATTATGTTTCTTTTAAGCGAATATTATGCAACATACAACCGAATATATACGTAACTTTGCGGCCTAACAAAAATTAACAGCACTTTCTCTAAAAAGCGTCACAAAATGGCAAACAATCTTATTGTGTATGTATGTGTGTACGTATCTAATAGAAATAAACTGGGTATCAATCATTTTCAATAATTGCCATATCGTTCACTTACTCAGCCATTTAAAAATCATTTTGCTGAGAATTAACATATCTTTTGTTTATCAAGAATTATTCAACCGTTTATAAGAGAGAGAAAAACATTTTAAAACCAATATTTATACATTTAACCTTGGAATATTATGCGAGGACTAAAGCAAATATTGTACCAGTATGTGTATCTAGTGGACAAGAAAGTAACCATTGTGCAGGACAGTAAAGTAAATGTGGTCATGTATGGAAATATGTGTGTTGATATAAGAACGCTGATTTGAAGTAATTTAAGGAATAATTAGCATTTTTGCAAGCACTTTTATCTAGTTAGTGTAATTAATATAAAAATTGTAGTTTTCGACACTGATAACTGATAGATTAAAAACCATTTCGTACGTGCAAGTCAATGACGTCATTCGGAGGCGAATAATTATCAATTCTTGACGTTTTAGAGTAAATAAGCGATATTTATTATAACCTATTTGGTATTGAATATAATCCTTGATAAACAAACAATACAATAAAAAAACATAATATTATTTAAGCGTTTATGTTTATATTTATCAATCATTAACAATTATTTCTCAATATTGGCTCATTTAATAATATATCAAAAATAAATTATGCAAAGCGAGCCCAACGTAACAATATTTATTAACGTTAAAAATGAGGTATCATTTTTTTTAAAAATATATTATTAAAACACCGTACGTTTTTCTTTCTTTCTTTCATCATTATCTTTCGTCCGTCAATAATTCAAAGAATAAATTAATGTGGCATCAAATGCTACGTTCTGATCACATCAGAAAGCTTTCATGTTACTGGAATGTATTGTAAAAAATAATAATAAAATAATGCAACAAGCTTGCTTACAACCTAAAAACTTAAAACAAACACTTATATCGCTAGTTTCATTGCCTTAAAAACTAATCAATATTAGCTACAGATAAAAATATTTTATATTTAAAAGAACAATTACTTTGACACTTTCGTAAAGCTAAAAATCTCATATTATAAAGGTTAATATCTATAGTTTTATATATGATTACTCAGTTTCATAATAAAACTAATAAAATACGCAATTATATTACAATAGACCAGTATGCGCAGACGTCTATTATGATACTCTGCGCATGTGACACTAACGCTGTAATAGTGCTATCATATATTCAATAGATAATTAGCAATCGATGTGAAATTGTTAAAAGAAACTGAGTCAAAATTTAAAATTGTATATTAGGTATATTAGTTTAGAAGAAAAAAAAATGATATTGCAAACTTGTAAATTGCAAATAACCTGCTCAAAACTAGTGACTTATAAGGACTGATTTTGTCACTAAAGTAATCATTTCGTCGAAATACGGGGCAGAGGGGTCTAACTACAATTTTATGAAAATACCAAAATACGAAGGTATACATACATATATGAGAAATGTCTTAAAATTATTTCTTATTTCTATATATCACGAATATGTAGTTCACCACTCAAATTTTGTCAAATTTTAGCACAAATTTCTATTTGTTTTTTTTTTAAATAACCTGATCATTTCACCAATTAATACTGCGTAAAATATCTATAAAATTGTACTTTTTTTTAAGCGTTGGTTCAGATTAACCTCAACTTTGTGGTTGAATGTACTTAAACAAAGAAAATATCAGATCGTTAAACATTCTAATTTATATTATTTAAATTCGTCTTTTTCCTGTTTTGAAATTCCCTTTTACTTTACCTAATTTAAATGTAAGTTGCGTTAAGTACAATTAATAAGTACATTAAACCACTTAAAAGAATCTTAAAGCGACAAAAAACAATTTTTTTAAAATACTTGAAAATCTAAATGATGCAGGGGTTTTGGGGGTTGGGGGGCAAGTCACACATTTAAAATATTTGTCGGGGCCAGCCCAAGTACACTGTGTTTAAACTAGTGAACGACAAACTTTAAATGATTAAAAGCGTATGTAGAAAACATTTGTATTTTTCACAAACAAAAATGTATTCACTAGTTTAAACTGAGATTCAAACATAAGTTAACCCAAATAACTTACTCTCTTCGTGTTCGTTTCGGCCTCAAGCCAATGCAGTCCGTTTCACCCCTACCTTTCTTCCCGACTTGGACTTGCGACTGTGCAGTAAGCTGCAACGAAATCGCATGTGTATTTAGCTTTTCCGCTAGCAACAAATCTTTGAGTCCCCGCATTTTCTGGCTTCTTAAAACAATCGTCGGTCTTGTATCTTCTATCGGAGTCGCTTCTTTAACAATCGTTTCACATTTTGGTACTAATACCGGCTTCTTTTCAACTTTCAACTCCACCACTTTAGGCGGTGGAATTATTTGTTTCGATGTGCCTGCATGGATTCCATTCCCGTTTTTAACTTCAATCTCTCCTCCAACAAACGGAGATCCTCCTCCTTGGAGAAGGTATTCTGGGTTTAGAATCTTCTCGGAACAAGCTGCTGTTAAAGCTACTATACTTGGATGCAAATTTGAACTGGATTCACCATTCACTTTTGATTCGATTACTTTTATCAATTCTTTATCATCTGAATTCTCAGTTTTGGAGACGCAATAGTTGTTATTGTTGTTTAAAAATTTATTACCATTCGTCTCAGTTTCTTCTTTATCTTCTGATTTCAAGTAGCATGACCTGGGTACGTCTTCGCTGACGATTATAACTTGTGCGCGTACGTCTGCATCGAATTTTGATATTGTATTGACGAGCGGCTTCGCCCAACCGATGTGTAACACCGGCGTAGCGCTTCCTTCTTCCCATTGACAAATTCCGTCGTAAAATCTTAATAAATGCGCAAAACAAAATGGATCTTTTAGGATTGATCGGGCACTGTGGCCTGAGCTTTCCACTTTGATTATATGAGGTATTAGTTCATTGGCAATCTCTAGGAATTCTTTATAGATTTCTTCGTCGTCGCGAGAGTAATTGTACCTGAACACAAATGAAGAAAATTGGGGATAGGGAACAAACTATGTGTTGTTTTAAGTAAATAAAAAGTGTTCTTACTGTCGTATAACATCACTAGCGTTTGCCCAACTGTCAAACGCCTCTTTGTACATTTTGTTGCGGTAGAAATAACCGCCCTGATATGTGTAGGGGTACACATGTTGATTGTGGTAATGTGTGCGAGCCGACATGATTGCTTCTTGAAATAATGTGGCACATGGTGGTCTGAAACATATTTAAATCATTAAAAATATATCTTTTCTGAAGAATTTTAGCCACAATCTTAAGATTTCTCAAAAATTATTCAATAAAAATACAAACAAATTGATTTTTATTGCTCCAAGTAGAAAAACTATTATATCCTCTTAGTTACATAATTAAAACAAGAAAATTGGAAAAATACTATATTAAATAAATCTGAAATACTAACCTGCCCGGTGTAGCTGCAATTTCTTCTAAATCCCCCAGATTCCCAATCGCCATCGGATACCTCGTCAAATGTCCCAAATCGTACAATAGCCACAATAACTCTTGCTGCAAAAGCGCCACTTCATACGCGTCATTCGAAGCATTCAAAGACGGATTAATCGCCGATACCAAAGCAGCGACTTCCATAGCTCTGGTGCACACCACGGGCCGGTTGTTCACGTACAGCCACGACCGGGACGAGATCCCAGGACCAATGGCTTGACCCCGTTTGTCTTCATTACCTTTCCCGTGCCACGTAATCTCAGCCGTTTCAGTACCATGTTCACCAAAGACTACCCAGGCATGATCTTCAGACAAGGCGAGGTGGACATCAGCGAAACCTAGTGCTTGGCAGCCGGCTACTACAGCGAATGCTACCCCGAAACAATCTAATTTGTTGCCTAATAATAAAAATGGTATTAATCATATTGATTCCTTGTTTGATTAGTGGTTTTTCTAAATGTTAAAATTTTAATTAATTATTTTGAGCGCCAATACAAACTTAAATTGAAATTAAAAATATCTCTAGATATATATAGGTTGTATATCAATTGTTAGTGATAAATGACCTCTAAAAATGTTCTGCTTTGGTAATATGTTGAGCTTCTGATGTAAGTCTTTAGTCAATTCGAATGCTGGCTGGTTTGTTTATGGCTTCGCTAATAACCTAAATTGCAACTAAAATGCGCCCGTAAGAAACGTACCTGTGAGATAGCTGTATAAGCTCTGTAAATGCGCCCGATCCTTGTAGTAACTTCTTGTCAACGAATTCCAAATAACATCTGACACTTTCTTAACCAAATCCCTCGTCGCGTATGTGCCCTCATACTGTGTTAGATCGACGGCACCCTTAATAGAGCTGTAGAATTTGGTGTACAATGTTTCGGCGGTGTGCAAGTCGAGGGCCGGTAGACTGGTTGGCTCCAATGGTTCATAGATTCGAAGATTCGCGGTCGGCCGGTTAGTGGTGAGCGAATTCTCGACAGCACCCACGATTATGGATAGTAGCGCGAGATCCGGTTCCGAATGGCTTTCGAGTTGGTTTTTAAATATTTGTACTACGGACGCGACGTTTTTAACTGGGAATAATGCACGGTCGACGTCTCGAAAACCCGCCATGTCGTTGGACTCATGGAGAAAAACGTATTAGTTACCAGAGATTCGCCTGGGGATTTTCGGTGTGTCAAGTTTGTTATTGTATCTGCACGGACGGTTTGTTTTCCTGGTACAGGGGTGCACATTGTTCAACCCTTATATGCGTCCCAATCCACCCGTATTCATAGAGTTTTAACGGCTCTTTTAAATCTAACCATCTGGTTTCCACACTAACAGAAATGCCAGTTGATTTATATTTAGAATAGTAGCAGATGGACAAAATATATTTTATACAGCCATACATACATTAACTATTAATTTATATATATGTACCAAAATATGTTTGTTTGTGTAGGTTTATAAAAGTTATTATTATTAATAATATTTAAAACTACTTCTAAATATAATTCCGATAAAAATTAGATTATATTTGTTATAACTTTATGAATATAGTAATCGTTTAAAACGATTATTTATTATTAACGATTATATTCATCTACTAAAAATAAATTTGTACAACATTTCATTTAAAACACATATTTAAAAGAGTTTAGGAAAATTGTAATTCTGCACCAATGTTTCCTCAACTCCTTTAAATACTACATTTTTTAATGCAATTATGCATTATTAATGTATATATTCAATTTTTGTTATATAGCTCATGTAGTGAAGATGTATGTACCACCCCTGTTCTCTTGCGTCATACGCAGTACATATTATTGACTATTTGTGTTAGTACTGCGTAGATAATTGAAATGATTTTTTTTTGCCAAATCTAACTTCATTACACATAATCTAACCCGTGCAAAATTACCACCTGTAAACTATACCTATCAGGATTTGGGACTATTTAATTTTATTAAGTTTGTTATTTATTTCTAAAAAAATGTTATTGCGTCATAACAAAATTCAATGTGATGTGTATTTGTGGCAAACATAACTTTTTTAAGAAAATAAATATTATTAGATAACTCAATATTTTTTTATAAATACTACTTTTAGAATCAATCAATATTTAAAAGAGCTACAGCTGTTTTTTCTAAATGCTTTTTTATATGTCATGACAATCTTAAGATTTCACCAATTTAACCAAAATTTCAATAGTTTCCTTAATAATTTCTACAATTACATCCACACGATTTAGCGATATTTCATTTAATTTTCCAAATTTACTTCGCTAAAAAATATAGATTGCTAAATATAATAATCCCAATTTTATTTAAAAACATTACGCAATACAATAAATATAACTTAAAACTAATATTCATAAACATAAGTCTCAAATGTAACGATCACACAAATATGTTATACATCTCGTTATAGAACGTTATAGTACAAATTTCTTATATGTAAAACAAGTAAACATTCACTGGAAATGAGGAGAAGGAGTATTAACGGACCCCCAAAACAACACCATATTTGTTTCTTCATGATAAATAAAGAAAAAGAAAGGTACATCAGCTTTGACAACAATTCTACTGCCATCTCGACTCAAACTAACTCCAGTTGCCGCTGCAGCTTCAGTTCCTTTTTCATTCACATCTACAAACACTTTATGTATGATCATATCCGCATACAAACCAGGATTCGATTGGTCTTTATCCGCGTTTAATTTATGCCGGATTGTATCTAAACTATTATCGTAATCTCTAGCACTTAAAATTCTAGCATCATTTAGCTGTCGTTTCTTTCGCGTTTGAATTTGTGGCATTTCACCCATTCTTGTTGCGAACACGAATGGTTCATCATTTGGAAGTTTTGCGACTAATTGTTCATTTTGGTTTTTCATACCGTTTATTCCAGGTGATAATAGCGCTAAGTTTGATTCTCGTGGGTCAAATAGTGACTTGAGTCCTAGAGAATGTAATGGTTTTTGAAGTTGTAAAGTTGTGGTTAATTTCATCTTTGGCAGCGCTACGATTATTGGTGTTTTTGTTGTGCTACCAACGAGTCGTTTGATTTCTGAAGCTGTTAGTCGGTTTTCGAGCTCACGTAACTTTTGGGGGTTTGAATTGTGGGGAATGACGAAATAGAATGTTGTGGTTTTCCCTTTGTAGGGTAAGCCTACTATTTGGCAGTTTAGGAGTGAGTCGTTATGGTATGGATATTCACCACCGTTCACCATTAGATTAGTTTTGATGGTGCTGGGTTGGTCTTTACCATTTGGGTAGAAAGGGCTTCTAAAAATGTAACGAAATTAATTATGTGCTCATATAATTTAAATCAAAGCTTATTACACGAAGGAGGAATATCATAATTAAGTCGTCCAATTATATGATAAATAACTTTTTAGTCTCATTTTAAGTATTCCATATGTTTAATAATAATTACTGCTTCAACTCGATGATACTTACATTTTAGTCAAGCTTGTCCCAAAAGGATTATCCCATTCCGCTTTAAAATACAACGAACTAACTAATACAACTTTTGTTTCTGTGGAGGGGTCCATCGGCATAATTTGGTCAATTTTCCCAAACGTTTTCTCCGACACCCAATTGTTAATAACATTTTTGGCTGCGCTTGGGTTTTCTTTAAAATCTAAATTCATAATTTCACTCTTATAGACGGTGTTGGAAGCAACTTTGTATTGTTCTCTGATTGGGAAGTCATTTTGAATAAAAATGCCGTTTGCAAACGAAATTGTCTGTGTGTCTTTGGGCTCAGAGTTTTCTAGAGTTTGAATTAAATCACCAAATTCCTCGTGCACTGCTAGAGGATTGTTGGCTATGTTGATACCGTGGGCTAAACCAAGTAAAGTTGATAACTCTTCGAAAGTTTTTCCATGAGAACCAAGTAACACTAATGATAGGGCAGCTAAAAATATCATTAATATATATAATATTAATACTATACCTAAAAGAATAAATAGATTTTTTTTATTGAAATTAGTAATTACTAATAAACAATTAGTTACTTATAACATCTCTGTTACTTTACGGAGACGACATATGAAGCTATGTTAGGTGTGTGATATGTTGCTTAGATGTTACTAGATGTAAATTGAGAATTTTATGATTCAAATTATATTTGTTATATATATATATATATATATATAGTAAATTAATAATTTTTCTTTTACAGAACCCTGTTCTAAGTGTTGATGCACCAAGACCTTCTAAGTAGTGAGTTTTTTTTAATATTTCCGCATGCAAAATTATTATATAGGTACATGTGTAGAGCACAAAGGTGACATCAATTAGTGTGAAATTTAATATTCAAAAAGTGTATTATGTAACAAGCATATATAGGTAAATTAGGCACATTTATTAAATGTGGAGTAAAATCCCGGTAATAAATATTTATTTCGTTCCATAATTGTAAATATTTAAAAATCTTTTTACCACATTGAATATAATTTCTGTGGTGAACTTACATGCAATACTAAGCGGTGAATATACTGTATAATCATTGTTTGCATTTACATTCGAATTGGCAACGGTTCTGTCAATTGCCAAACATAAATTGGTAACTCCCTGTGCGATAATGTCATCTACGTATTTGTTATACGACGTCTTTGTCCCAAGATATGTTCTTTTTTGTATTAATTGTTGAGAAGAGAGAGGCATGGGTGCAAACCGCATGGTACTTGATGCAGTTTCATTCTCAGGAAATAAAATATGTTCACACTTGGCAAAACTTATGAAAGTTATAGCAAATAGTGTAAATCGCCACATTTTCTGAAATAGAAATAAATAATATTTACAATAAACCACCGATTGCGCCTAAAGAACACACACTTCTTAAATATGATTTTCTTAAATAACATATCGACATTGTACGTTTGACCTTAGATAAAAAATTACAAAACTGTGTCTAGGGCACATTCTTATACTCCATTCTCTGGCAATTCGATTTGTAATCACCCAATGCTGAACACATTTCAAACATTAAATGTACTCGCGAAGAATTGAACATACAATATATTAAATAAATATCATATATTATACATTAATTATTTTCAAATCATTGTTAAAAAAACGTTTATATAATATCTATAAACAAAAAAAAACTTACAATAAGTTCAAGGATAATACGTCAAATTGAGCAAAATAATTGTAACATTTATAGACTTTCGGTTAATTTTTTGTGTTACACTTGCATTTAAAAACTTTTTCAATGCTAAATTAACAATAGATTTTCAAAGTGTATTAATTTATTTAAATTATGTTAGAATATTCATAAATTGTTTTGTATTGAATTTAAATAGCGTTTATTAACGGCTCTAATTGTTGTGGTATGTAAAAGAATGAAATGTTTAAGGATATGGTCCACCGGAAGGTTGACGTAATAGTGAACGTTATTCAAATATATTTTTGACGTTTTCCAGCAAATTTCGATACAATTATTGTTGGTTTTCTGAATGCAATTCGTGCAATTTTGAATTGGTGACGCTAGGAACAACTAGTTTACGTTTAACTGTATATTCATATTTAATTGAGTAATTATATTGTAATCTTTTCAAACACGATAGTACCTATTGTGTTAGATATAGTTTGATAGTATTCCGACACAAAATACAATAAGCTAATATTTTTTATGTACTTATAATAAAAAAAGCTAACGGTTTCTTTATACACAGGTATAGAAAAAATTACCTGTTTAGAGATGTTTTAATATACAATTAACAATTGTTTTCGATTATTTAATAACGGGAAAAATCTATTTAGATTTTTTTATTTGTAAATCCGTGCATGTTAGCTTTTCCGATTTTGAAAACAATTACATTTTTGCATTTCATTTTAATATATATATTAATTATATATCGATTTGAATCAATGTTTTTTGCTATTTCGATTAATTACAAAGCTGACTTTAATATTAAAAATTAAATATCTCGTGCAGAATTTGGCCAACAAGTGACCCTAACGTAATAAACGATAAAAATAATGTTTTTATTATTATTATTTTAAATAGAATTTTATCTATTTCATTCAAAAATAATTAATACAATTATAAATTCGAATTAATAATTAATAACTATAATCACCACATCTTATTAGGTATAGTAATATTTATATAAATAATAAAATACTTATTTACCTTATAAATAAATAGTAAATAAATCACATGTAATAATTATTCATCGTATTTTTATTACATTCATTAAAACAGCACTGGTATTTTGAAAAGAATTTCATTCAAACTTTAAATTGCACTGTGATGACGAGGAATTTATTTATGATGTTATGCAGATATAAACCAACGATACGTATATACACAATACGTACACGCAGAGTAGCAACCGAGAGCCTCTAGATGAGAGATCTCGCGGACTAAACCTAACATGGCACATGGACTTGTTGACCTTAACTCCCCACTATATTTTAGCATAAAATAGACATCGACAAGGCTGTACAAAATTGGTATTAAACCATGCAGAATATCAAGATTTACTACGATTATCCAAACACACTGACATTTCCGGCATCCCAGATTTGTTTCTGGTAAAAGAAAGATCTATATACGCTCCAGATTCTCAAATCTATTACCTTTAACAAATCACCGATTTTCATACAAAAATTAATGTCAATTTCAAAACTTCTAAAATGAATTTAAATTTATTTAATTCAAAAGTGTCTGGTTTACTTTTATAAGTAGATGAATTTTATTTTACAGACAAAACATTTTCTAAAGGAGTAGCTTTGTTACACGCATGCTATTGGTTTGATTTAGTTTATGCTTTAATCGGTCGTCTCAGTCAGACTTGTGGAAAGTAGTTCATAAGAGTAATGTATAATAAAATTATTTGATATTGAAATTTCTTTTTAAAAAAATAACAATTCTAAAGTTATATTATTTCATATTACGTTTTAAATGTTATTTATTAGCTTGCGTTGTATTTCTACTATACAGTCACGATACAAAAATGTTTAAATCGATGTATTATCATAAAATTATTCGGTATTCACGAAGCTTCACGTTACACCTGTCCTCATTTATAATATATGCATGTATGACCGTGAATAATCAATTATTATTGAGCAATTTTAATCTATTCTACAGTGCATATCACACAAAGCACAAATACACTAAAAAAGTGAACACTTTCACTATTTTCACAACTACCAAATACTTTGACTACATATTCTAGTAAAACATAAAATTCTATTTTGTTTATATTAGATAATCTATTTTTTTTTAACAATTAATCATATTTACTCAAATTAGCAACATAATTATCAATAACTGAATACCTTCCAGCAATTTTCGTTGATTTTTAGTTTATATTTTATTCTTCTTATAGTCAATATTTGCATCACCGAACAATTGTTGATATGTAAATATTCTATGCTTATCTGTTTGATCTAGAACTTATCTGACGGTGGGAGAACTGGGTCTTAATATAATAGTTATTATTTTGTATATATTCGTGAATCTATTTCTAGAAAAAATCTAAATTTATAATTCTAGTAAAACATAAAAACATACTTAAGATACATATATATAGGTAGATAAAAAAAACCTTCGGACTGTCACAAGTTTTTGTTAAAGCATGCGAAGCATGCATAGAATACATCATTCATCACATTATTGATTTTCTAATAACAATTAACACAACAAATATTTGTTTTTCTAAGAATCTTAAATATAAAATTATCTCAGTCAATAATACAACAATAATAACTAGAATCATAAAAGTTTATTTAGTTGCCAATACTTTATTGTTTTAAAATAATTACTAAAGCTGACTCAATCAACTATTCTTTAATTACTGCAATTAATATTTTTTTATAATTGCTTTAATCACTACGTGGTATATTCAGTAATTCAAAAATTAACTATTTTTTGTTCTAATATTCGGTAATTAAAGTTTGGACTTCCCACACGGTCACCTATTTATTTCATATGATTGTAAATGCAAATTTTGGACTTCATTTACACACAATAAAATATTTCAACATTTATTTCGACCTAATTGTTATATTTAATAAATTTGCATACACACATTACATTTGAAGTTTTTATATTACTAAGTGTATATTTAGTATTACAGATGGCCCTCATCTGAATAGGAAACAGTATTGTATTGAGTATTTGTCTTCAAAATTATGCTATAAAATAATTATTTCGGTTAAAAATACAAATCATGTATTTTAATATTTTAAACAATAGAATACCAATTCCGACTATTTAATTTATGAATTGCCGTTATCGGAAATTCATACTTTATTGTATCTTTGGGGAAAATTTTAATCCTTTGACTATGACAAACGGTATCAATTCCATCCAATTTTTAAGAAGAAGAATTGCAATTTTAAATCCGGATCTGTTTTAGACAAATATGTCAAAATTAACCATAACCTAGTATTTTTGAAAATATATATACAATTTTCTATACTAATTTTAAGATAATAAAATGGAAGAAACAATCATATTGGATTTAGATAAAATTTGTCGAGCTTGCTTGCTTGAAAAGCCTGAAATGCAATCGTTAGTTGATGAACAAATCGCTGAAATGTTCACTTCTTGTACTTCTATTTCGGTACAATTATAAAATGCGATTTGGATCATTCAAAATAATAATAATCATATTTAAGGTATCTTCAAATGACGGTCTACCTATTTTGTTGTGTTGCGATTGTATACAACTAATAAATCAATCGTATTTGTTTAAACAACAAAGTTTAAAATCAGATGAAATATTGCACCAATACCAATCAAATTTAAAAAATCAAGAAATCGAATTTAGTATATCTGAATATTTAAAAACTGATATCAAATTAGAGAAAATTGAAGAATGCTCAACAAATGAGACCCAATCTGAATCATTTGATGAATCAGATGTTAAAACAAAAAAACCTATAAAAACAAAGAAGAAAATTAGAAATAACACCTCTAACAACACGTTTATATGTAATATTTGTAGCGAAGGCTTTGAGTTAAATGACGATTTAGATATACACATGATTTGCCATCCGAAAGATGGTAAAATCATTTGTACAATATGCCAAAAAGAATTCACTAATATAAAAGTTTTAAGACGTCATGTTAGGATTCATATGACTAATAAACCGTTCAACTGTGAGGTTTGCAATAAAGGCTTTGCAGAATCTGGTAGTTTAACGCGACATTTGCGCAAGCATAAAGGTGAAAAAAGGCATTTGTGTACCGTGTGTGGGAAAGGATTTTATGAAGCGAATGTACTCGCTGTTCATATGAGGACTCATACAGGTTTTTGAATTTCTTTTTTGGAAGTTTGTGCAATGTTCGTAAATGTTATGGGGTTTTTTAGGCGAAAAACCGATTGAATGTAGTGAATGCACGAAACGTTTTGCTGATCCTAACGGATTGAGATCTCACATGAAATCGCATACTGGCGAGAAAAAATATGTTTGCGAGATTTGTAATAAACCATTTGGGCATTCGTTTGTTTTAAAAAAACACTTGAGAGTGCATAGCGGAGAGCGACCGTATTTATGTGCTGTTTGTGGCAAATCTTTCACACAATCACATTATGTTAATATACATATGAGACAACATACAGGTAAAGATAGCTAAATGTATTCCGCTCTACTAAGAATTAGTTTTCATAGTAATTTTTACGAATTTCGTATTACATCCAAAAAGGTCCTTGCATGCTCCTCCGAAGTTTTCTTCTGCTTAGGAAATACCACAAATATCTTTTAGAATCTTCACACCCTAATCGTTCTTCTGTAGTAATTCTGATAACCAAAATTCGTTAAAAATTAACTGATGCGTTCTAAACGAGAAATTTTAAGAGTTTCGTTCAAATGTCGCCTCGAAAATAAGACGAAATTGAAAACGAATATTCACTTTGTTTTCTTTCCCCTTTCTGGTCTGCCCAACTCCTTTCATTAGATCTGTATCAATAATCGCTAGATTCACAACAGAACCAATTATTATATTTAGGAGAACAACCATACGTGTGTTCTGTATGCAATAAAGGTTTCACCCAAAACAGCCAACTAGAAATGCATATGCGAACGCACACCGGGTTCAAACCATATATTTGTGCAGTTTGTGGTAAACGATGTGCCCGTTCGGGTGATCTCCAAACACATATGCGGTCACACACTGGTGAGAAGCCGTTTTCTTGTTCGATTTGCTCGCGCAAATACGTGACTTCCAGTCATCTAACTGTGCATATGCGTAGTCATACTGGGATTCGAACTCATATTTGTGAGGTGTGCGATAAAGGCTTTCGGGATTCGCAAGGACTTAAGGCCCATTTGAGAACGCACACTGGCGAAAAGCCTTATGTTTGTGCGGTTTGTGGACATAAGTTCGCGCAATCAGGTGCATTGGCGACGCATCGAAAGATTCATACAGAAAAGAATAAATAAGTTAAATGTACTTATATTGTACTAAAATTGTGATTGTAATATATTTATGATTAAAATTTCACTTGAAGAATTATCTTTATCATCAAATTTATAGAATGTCCAAATCAATTTGGAGAATTTCTTTAGTGCAAAAATTACAAAATTACGGTTTTCTTATACAAATATAACACAAGTAAAGACGCGTAATGATATATCGGTGTTTATTTTAAATAATTTACGCATGCGCCTTGTGTATTCGATACCAACGAAATAGTCTAATTTATATATTTTAGTAATTTGTTAATTTAATTATTGTATAAAACATATTATTTATAAAATCAAGTAGATATTTTTTCTATTTCATGTAGAAATAAATTTCCAAAATTTTGTGTTTACTAGCTGTTTGAAGTTAGATAAAACGGATATCTCTCATGTGTGCTGTGTTTCAGAGGACCTTAGGTATATAAGCAAAATTCGATTGTTTAATGTTTGGAAGTGTGTGTCTTGTGATGGCACAGCTGAACATTGATCGCTTAGTTTAGAGTAGGCAGATCTGCTCAGTGGGTGACGTCACGTGGTCGATTCTAGTAGCCACGTGGATTCCCGATGCAACGGTCGGACCGTGTCGCACGGTAGAGTTCACGCTGGCTCCTCGAACTACCGCGATTTCCAAATTTGGGTCAAATAGGGTTAGACGAGGTAATTCAAGTCGCTTCCATATACCGGCACTGCTGTTCATGCAGTCTGCCATTCTTTTACTTTACTCACATTTTAGTAGGCAATGCTTTTAAATTTCGCGATCTTTATGAAAAGGAAACAATATTTAAAATCAGTAGTTCTTTTATAATATTTTATTTCGTGTTTAAAAATGGACGGAATGTATCACCCTGAGAGTGCTTGTACACATAACTTATTATAAATAAAACCTAATTTGCTAAATACATATAATAAATTAATCTTTATTTTCAACTGAGCCGCGATACTCAGTTATAAGTTCATTAAATAACGACTCCTTCGTCCAAACGATATCTGGCTCTCGAATATCCTTTTCTGCATACATGAACCGCGTCAAATGTGTTAGATTTATATCACCGAATTGATTAAACGTATTCTGTTTCAAGAGATCTTTATCCAGCTCCTTGTATGTTGACGCCCGATTAACTGCAACACTAAAAATTATATTTATAATATGATGAAATTATTAACTCTGTTGTAATCTAATTGGATGAAAAGTAAAAGGGTTTTCCTTCCAAATTTATAATAATTATAAGTTAATTTTTATATTAATCAACAATTCGTGAATATAAATAATAATGTTAATTATTAGGGGGTTTTTAACTGCAACCAATTTTATTTAACTTACGAAGGAGCTTGAGCTGTATCGTTCCCCAATACATCATCTGCAATTTCATCTATGTCAGGTATAACCGGTATATCGTCTTCCAAATCTATATTTCCATCACCAAATCTTTCTCTAAACTCCCAAAAAAAAATTAGCTAATATTATGATTTAATTCAAACCATATACTTACTGTTCTATCAAATTAGTCATGTTTTTATTCCTAGAAACAACATAATCAATATTGTACTCCATAACCATATTCGTAGATGCTTACTTTCCAGATTTTAAAGTTTCGTCAGCCCATCCTCCAGCTTTTCGAGCTCTTACGGGCGCCTGGACCAAATTGTCAACTGTGTTATCTAGAATATCATCAGTTGAACCAAACTCATCTGAACTTTTACCACTTTGATTTGCCCTACGCCCTAACTTAGGCTGCACCTAAAATATAATTTAATTTATATATTAAAGAATACTTAATTATCCTTCATTAACCTTTCTGCCAATTTCCGCCGTAAAATCATCATTCCAATTCATGATTTTTCAATCAACAACTGATAGATGTCAAAGTTTGTTTTGATGTACTCTGATGTACTCAATTCGTGTTCCAAACTGTTCCAAACACTACAAATATTTGATACGTCATCTTCTTCTCTTTAAATTGTTCCGCCCGTTTTGTTAACATTACACTTACGAGAACGAGCACATTTTATATATATATATATATATAACATTATCTTAATAAGTAATGTAACAGTTTATAAATATATGCATATTTTAATAAGATGCTAAATGGATTTTAAAACCAGTTTTCAAGGAAGAAATATGTTTTCATTACAATCGAATTCTACGCACCAAATCAAGCCAACTCAAATATATATTAGATTTATTTCTACTCGTTAAGTTTCTCGAAAAGATAAATATTATTTTGACAACCATAACTTTGTTTTAAACATTTGACAATTGTCGCAATTGTTTTACAATTGATGTGTATGTGAAGCTTTTACAAAAAGAATGACTAATACAAAGGATAAGTCAAAAAAAGGCAAATCAAAGACAAATAAAGTATATTTAATCGTATTTCTACTTTAATTTGTTATATTCTAATTTCTTTTTCGTAACAGTCAAGTCCGGAAGCTTCGGTGTTACCTGAACCAGTTGAAATAGACGAGACGAAGTTTCGCAATATTAAAATTACTATCGAAAAGCTCGACGATATTGTTGGTTTCTTGGATAAATTATAAAGCAAAAAGATTATTATTTAATTATTTTAGGAAGCGAAATTTGAATACACTGATGTTTATATTGAAATCCGACATGAGAATGTGGTCATTGGTCAAACAGATAATACATTGGTCACGAATCGTGTATCTGAGATTAATTATGAACTTGATTGGCCATTTTATTTAGAAAATGAAGTTGTGTTAGACAAACTAATGGCTAACCCATTATACTGTATTATTTCACAGAAATTCGACGAGCTTTCAGAAACAATTTATTTTATTTTGATTATTATCAAAATCTAAAACGATTCATGTGTTTATTAAAGCTCGTCGATGTATTTAAATATAAAATACTGGTATTAAATATATAAATAATTTAAGTTACCGTATATCAATTAATGGGTTCTCCGTTGGACCCATCAGAAACAGCTCAAGATTTTCCAGGCCCTACTATTAGTACTGAAAGCATTTTCGAGCCTATTTTAGGAGAAATGCTTCCAGAAGAAGAGCCTGTAGTTCAAATAGCAGAGTCTAAAAAAGGGAAGGGTTCGAAGAAAAGTAAAGAATCTAAAAAGTCAAAAGGTTCTAAGGGATCTAAAGGGTCTAAAGGATCTAAGAAAGGCTCTGATAAAAAGAAAAAAGGTGGTTCTAAAAAGAGTAAAGGGTCCAAAGTTGATGATGGTAAAAAGAAGAAAGAGAAGAGTTTTGAGGGTGCTCCTATTTTAATTGGAAATGGAAACATGGATTTCTTACCCTTGTTTTTAGGTAACTTTATGTTACGGTGGAGTGAGTCGCATTATAAACTAATAAATTGTATGATTGTAATGAATAGAGGAATCAGTTTTTGAAACGGTTTTACCAATTTATCAAGATCAAATATATATGAACTCTCAAATGGTTACTTATTATAATTTACCGCGGTTAACAGTAAAAATTACAACAGACCAACCTTTCTTCGAGGAAGAGAAAAATGTGAAAAATATTTTTGGTTTTACTATCGAGTCCATGTTTAATTTACCACCAAATTATGACAATATGAATTTCAATGTTGCTACAGTCTTTCCTATGGCATCGCCAGTAAAAATATTCTAAAGTTATCGAAATCTATTGAATATATTTATTAATTTTATTTTCATTAGGGCTTAACTCCAGTGTTTTTCGAGAATGGGGCTTATAAAATTGACATTGAGTACTGGCCTAAATTTAAACAATGGTCTACATTACCGAATCTTACAGATTTTAGTTCGAGAACTAATTTCAGGTAGTATAAAAAAATGTTTACAAAAACTATTGAAATAATTCACAATATATGTAGTACATACATACACTTTATTCGATTTATATAATTTATTTCGTCTTTATTATAAATTAGAATAAATGAAACCCCTGATGATATAAAAAATAAATTCGGAGTAAATCTTGAAAATATTTACGACCCTGAAACTCCGATGCCGCGAATACAATGGAATTCACAGAGAAAATGTTTTTTGACTGAAGATGGGACTGAATTTCTAAAAAATACTTTTATAAGATATCGATTATGGCCCATTGAGTTTCAATTAACCCCGAAACCAGCGGTAGCTATAGTGAGTTTGCAAAATTAAAAATTATAATTAAAATTATTGATTAGGTAAAGGAGCCTAAAGGCTCAAAAAAAGACAAAAAAAGTAAATCGAGCAAAGGCAGTAAAAGCTCAAAAAGTTCAAAAGATTCTAAAAAATCCAAAAATTCAAAAGGGTCTAAAGGATCTAAAGGTTCTAAAAAATCTAAAAAAGATAAAGACGAAGATGAAGGCCCTATACATTTAATGGGATTTATAGATATATCAACTCTTTTATATCCAGGCGGTAATTTTCATAAATCAAAATTTAATTTGTTAAAATAATATTTAAAATTTAAGAGGTGAAAACTCGTGTTGTTTGTCCGTTACGAACATTTCAAGAAATTGAATTTACTGAGAATACTGGTTTGATAAATTCGCAATATTATACACCAGCTCCTCTTGTCGAAGAAAAGGTTGATAAAAAAGGGAAGAAAGGGAAAGGTGGGAAGGACAAAGGTGGGAAGGACAAAGGTGGGAAAGCCAGCGAGAAAGGTTCGAAGAAGAGTGATAAAACCAAAGGATCCGAAAAAGGAAAGAAAGACAAAAAGGGTTCAAAAGCCAGTAAAGATGGTTCTGAAAAAGTAATTATTTTATAAGTTCTATCTAAACTAATTTACCTTCTTACTCGTATAAGAAAGTCCAGTGCAGGACACTGCAGATATATTTTAAACTAAATGCATGTCTGGTGAGGGCCTCTTGGCTAGAGGATAAAATATAACTGGTAGTCATGCAACTACTCTTTGGATACATACATATGAATTAAATGTTAATAGATAGATATTCCTGAACCTCCTCCACCAAGTACTCCGATTTTAAACGAAGCCGGAGATCAAACTTATTTAGTTATAGAAGTCGAAGTTTGGAATCCACTTACTTTAAAGCGCACTTTAGAAGATCTAACCGATGAGTATTTGATTCAATATACAAATTTTATTTTAGTGTATAAACAACGAATCTGTTCTTAGATTATTTGAAATTATACCCAAATACTCCGCGTTACCAAAAGAGGTACAAACCGTGCGACTAGCAGAAGAAATGCACAAAGAGTGTTTAAAAAAAATAGTATCTGAAATCAATGCTGATTACCAAAAATATTATGATTCTCTTGACATTCACAAAAGAAATATTGTGACGCCAAATAATTATATAGAATTTTTACAAAAATCTGGGACTTATAATAAATATTTCGCAACTATGTTAGAATCAATTGCCAATTTAGTCAACGAAAAATATCGGTTTGAAGGCGATATAAATAATCATAAATTATATGAGGTAATAATAGTCCAACGATAAATAACCTTTTTAGTAGTAACGTCTCTTAAACTTCATTTTTATATGCAACATTTTAAAGACTAAAATAGTTCTTTATTTTGAGGCCTCATTTCGTAAGACTAATCATATTGATTATTATTTATGATTAATTGTAGCGATATATATCAAATATTTACGTAAAATTAGTAAACGAGATGAATAAGGAAATTAATTCATTACAATTTTGTACGAATACATCTTGCTCTTACTCTGCACCGATTTGTACAACTGATAATGTTTATCGGATTTACGAAGCGCTTGAAATGAAAACTTCTGGTTTAGCTGAACGTTATGTATTAGAGGTATATTTATTTATTTATTAAATCCAAACATTTGCAACCATTTTAAAATTCAAACATATACATTTGTAGACATTAACTAAACATTCTAAAGAAGCAGAATTCTGGTTTCAATACGCAGTTTATCATTTGAGTCAAATGAATCTCGATAAAGCTTTTGAATGTTTAAAAGAAGCGCTTGCTCTCCAAACAGATCATAAATATAGGTATATAAAAATAATTCTCATTTCGATTTCGTTACTTTATTATCACTTGAATATTTTTTAGTTTGTTATTATTTGGTGTGATTTTATTTGAACTTGAACAATATTATTTATCAGAAACGGCTTTACTAAAAGTCACTGTCCTCTACCCCACGTTTTTATATGGTTGGACTTGTCTATTCGTATTTTACAAAGAACGGTCGAAATGGGAGGGTTGTGATGTTTGTGAAGACAAAATTAAGAAAATTGATCGAAGCGAAGACGCTTATATAGATGACTATATTTATAAGGGTGACGGGTTGGCTTGGTCTAAAATGTTATGCCCTAAAGATTGCCCGTTTTATGAAACTGTTATGATTTTGATTAAACTTCGTGCGCTTAGTGTAAATCATTTGATTTTCAAACTATTATCCGTGTTTATTTGATTGATTCTTTTATGTTAGTTTGCTAGAAGAGTATTGATATGTTCTAATGGAAGCGATTTTGGTGTTTTGCAATACTACAAAGGGGTTATACTGTACGAAATGAGTGATTTTGAACATGCTATTATGCACTTGGAAAATGCACAACGGCTACATGGACCGGTATGTTGCATTAGAACTACTGGATTTTAAACTTATATAATATTATTGTTTTTAACGCATGTATTATTTCGAATAGGATTATGCTGTCAATTCTCTAATGGGACATTGTTTATTTAATTTGGAGTTTTATGAAGAAGCAAGAGAAACGTATGAGTTCATAGTTTACGCGTACAATCGTCCAGACGATATGCACTTAGTATATTTGAAATTAGCTTTCATTTATGAACAAGAAAACAATTTTGAAATGGCTAGGAAATATTTGTTGTTTGTTGTCAAATATAGTCCGACTGCATACTCATGGCTTTTACTTGGAATTATATTTTACAAAGTAATATTCTTCAGTTACAAATAATAGGATTGATACTTCTTTTAATTACATTGTTTCATGAATAGTTCTTATAATTTTGTTTGGTGGGGATATATTTGACATAATACTTGTGTCGTCACGATGTTTAAATTTTTAGAGCAAATAGTTACGGTTTAACAAATTAAATTACAATATAATTGTTTTATACTCCATTTATTGATAATAGATTCCAACCCTATTGTATATTCTCTGAGCCTAGTAATGATTATTTTAATTAAATCATAATTACAAATTCCAGGAAAAAGAAATTTTGAATGCAGAAAGTTGTTTTATGGTTTCGAATTTATTGGATAGTCGATTCCCTGAAACTTGGGCATATTTAACTTTAGTCAATGTTAAAAAGGATAGACTTTGGGAAGCTGAACAATGTTATATCCAAATATTAAAAGTTAGTATTAATTTATCTAAATCTATTACTAAAATAACGCGTATATTATACGAATTATGTGCTATATGCATTCTAATACAAATATATACATATATTTATTGAAGTTAGGGTGACAAAAACCTATATTTTTAGCTTGGACTGGAAAATAAAAATCTATTGACGATGGTCGAAGATGAATTAAAATGTTATGGTTGTTGTGATTGAATTGATTTATTTGTACAAATACAAAATAACAAATAAAATAATTATTGCTTTGTTTTTATATAACACGCATTAAATATTATTAAATATCATACCAATTAAAAAAAGCTTGATAAAACTAACAAAATAATATAATAAAATTCAAATAAAATATATAAATAAAATTAAACTATAATAACTGTCAATATATATAAATAAATTCTGCTATTGTATTGATTGATTTACTTAAACCGTCATTAACATAAAATACTTTTAAAATACATTGAATCTAATTACGTTCTTTAAATATCTTCCACTATTTTAGTTTCTTTATTTTCCTCACCATTACCTGCAAACTGCATTTCTATTTCTTCAAGATTTGAATCAGTGATATCCGAATGTACATTCTTTACTTCACCAACTTGTGATTTCTTTAATTTATCTATAGATTTAATTTCATCTTTAGAATCTGGCTTCCCATTTTTCTTCACATCCTGTTTTGAATTCTTCGCAATACCCTTAGATTCTTTTATTTCTTTAGGCTTTAAATCTTTCTTCTCATCCAGCTTCGTAACTTGTTTCACATCTTGTTTTGAATTGTTGCTCTTCAACTGTTTTACTTTAGGTTTTGGTTCCTCTTTCTTTTTGTCAAATTGCGTCGTTTTCTTCAAATCTATTTCTTGTTTTAAATCCTGTTGTTCAATTTGTTTCGAATTCTTCAATTCTTTAACATGCTTCGACGTCTGAACATCTTCAATATGTGCATCAACGTTCTTCAGTTCATCCAGTTCTGAATCGATACCTGGTTCATTCCCTAGCATTTCTTTTAATTTAGAAACGCATTGTTTCAATTCCCCGATTTGTATTAGATCATCTTTTTTCATTTCAGAAATATTTCCTGTTTCAACTTCTAATTCGTCTTCGTAATCATGCAAAGTTAATTCTTCAGCTTTCTTCATTTCTGACATTAAATCAACTTCATTCGATTCTGAATTAACTTTCTCTGCAATTCTTTCAAAATCTTCATCTAAATCCGGTTCATCTTCTTCAAAATCATGTAAGTCATTTTGACCAGATTCTTTTGGCAATTGAGGAGTAGTTTCGCATTCTTCATTATAATCATACTCATCCCAATTTTCTTCTTCTTGGTGTTGTGGAACTGAAGCCCAATTGTCTTCTCCTTTAAATTGTTTAGAAACGGATTCCGCATTTTCTTCAACTTTTCCAGTATCTTTCTCTGATTTTATAATATCATAGGTACATTTACGTTCTCCAGTATCAACAGAATATTCGACAGTAATATTAACTGGATTAATATTTCTACGTTTCGAGTAACTTTTTGAGCCGCGATAGTTTGGATTGAAACGATGTGGTGGACGGTATTGGTTCGAGCCCCGATTCGATTTATCTGGATTATATTGTCGTGGTGACCCTACTGTAGAGTTAGGAACTTGATCTGGTTTAGGATTAGATTTACCCGAATAATATTTTCTAGGAGCTCTAGTATTATTGGAATCTTGGTTTGATCTATCCTGATATGTCCTTGGTGATCGAAGACTAACGTTTGGATCTTGTTGATCAGGGTTTTGGTTAGATCTATCTTGATATTTCCTTGATGATCTATGATCTGGTTGTTGGTCAAGATCAGATCTAGGATTTTGGTTTGATCTATCTTGATATCTCCTAGGTGATCTATTAGTGTTTAGCTCTTGTTGATCAGGATTTTTATTTGATCTATCCTGATATTTCCTTGATGATCTATGATCTGGTTGTTGATCAAGATCAGATCTAGGGTTTTGGTTTGATCTATCTTGATAACTCCTAGGTGATCTATTAGTGTTTGGATCTTGTTGATCAGGATTTTGGTTTGATCGATCCTGATATTTTTTTAATGATCTATAATCTGGTTGTTGATCAAGATCAGATCTAGGATTTTGATTTGATCTATCCTGATATTTTCTAGATGATCTAGTAGTGCTTGGATCATATTGATCAGCATTTTGAATTGATTTATCAACATATTTTTGTGGTGATCTTTGATCTGGTTCTTGATCAAGTTGAGCTCCAGGATTTTGGTTTGATCTATCATATTTTCTATGGGATCTAAAATTAGTGTTTGGATCTTGTTGATCAACGTTTTGATTTGATCTATCGAAATGTTTTCTTGGTGGTCTAGAAGCATTTGGATCTTGTTGACCCTGATCTGATCCTGGATTAGTATTTGGATCTTGTTGATCATAAGCAGATTTAGGAGTATTTGAATCTTCTTGATCACGATTAAATCTTGGATTTGTTCTACGATGATATTTCCTAGAATCAGGATCTGGTTCTTGATCAAGTTTTAGATTATCAGATCTAAAAGTATGATTATCTAGTGTAGAATCATTCATTGCAAATCGAGGTTGATTATCAAATCTAGACTGGTTATCAGATCTAGAAGGTCTGCCTGATCTAGATTGGTGAGTTGATCTGTAGTTACTGTCTGACTTTGAATAGGTATCAGATCTAGAATGGTGTTCGAATCTTTGGCTATCCGGCCAATGTTGTTTATCCGATCTAGATGAATTGTCGTATTTTCTATGATGTACATAATTTTGATCGCGGTGTTGTGGGTTAGATCTACCACGATTAGTGCTTGCAGAAATTTCTTCTTTACCTGTAAGGTGTTATAATTATTATTTAGACCATTTACATTTTCCGTCTCCAAACAAACCTGCATCCCATTCCCTTATCCAACCACCATCATCTGATCTCTGCCTATTGATTCTTTCTTGATCAATTTTAATCCTTTCATCTTTCCATTCTTCATCACGCTTGCTTCCATACTGAGACCTTCTGTCTCCTCGGTTCGAAGAACCAAATCTACCACGACCGCCTCTGCTTACCCTTGTTTGGAAATGAGGTTGGTTGTAAGTAGTTGAAAACCTCGCATTATCAATATTATCTGGGATTGGAATATTTTTGCTATCTTGTTCATTATCTCGTAAGGGATCTGATAGAAAATTATGTTTAGGGTCTGGAGGAGGTCCATTATTTTTCCCCTATGAAAAAATGAATTTGTATACAGGTTTCGAAACAAAGGTCTTAAAATTTACTTCATGTGATTGTTGGCGTTTGATATTGAGCACTTCACGTAAATCTCCAAAACGTCTTTGGGGATGCCCTCTCACATATTGACCTTCTTCTGGGCCAGACTAAATAAATATATATATTTTAATAACACATCTTTTATGTATGTATCTCTTTAATATGTAATGATTAATCTTACATCATTTTCACTTGTATTTAAATTGTCCATTTTATTTTGGAATTAATATGACTCAATAGTGTTAGGCAGACATTTTTGATATTCCAAAAAAGGCCAAACAAAATTATAGGGTTATGAAAGAAATGATGTGGAAATTTACTGGGGATATTATTTATTTGTTTCAATACGTCTGAAGTTATTTTCATGCTTTCCAAATATATCGAAATGAGCTCTAAATTTATTTTGCAAAATTTAGGGTAATTTTTCTATAAACTAACACTAGCTTTCCGATCTTATAGTTAAATGAAATTGAATGTAATTTAATTTTAAAGATGCTTTACTTTAAGTAACAATGAGAGAGATAAACTTAAATCATTTGGTATTAATTAACTTAAATAGATATCCCGAATTGCTTTTTTGAAACTATATTTGGTTTGATTTAAAAACCTCTTGACAATTCTATGAATACTTATATCTAAGAAAAAGCAATACGCTTTGACTTACTAATCTTAAAATGTTTTAATGGTATTTTATGCGTTTCCGGTCATAAAAGTAACAAATTTAAGGTTGTTTACATATAATATAGTATAAATTTACAAGTACGTATAATACTTCTCTGCCAATTTTCGATAAAAATTATAACATTTATTAGAAGAATTTGATAATCGTTAAGCGTCATAATATATTTATTTCTTAAATGTCTTACCTGAATTTTCTGTAAATATCTTGAATGTTGTTCGAATTTTACACTCACTAATATATAGTTGAATTATAATTCAACCAAATATAACACCGAAAAATAAACGAGTTTTTACTTACCTATTTTTATGGGAAATCAGCGCTAAAATTAGTAATTAGGATTATTTAGGAATCAGGCAAGTTAAAAGCATTATTTATGTTATATTATTTGTGTATTTTATAAAGCATATACCAAGTAATAAAGCTATTATAAAACATAGGCAACTGGATAAATAAGTAGTGTATTTTTTTTCCATTCAACTAAAACAAACAAAAAACAAATTGAATAAATCCAGCGGTTCGTGGCTGACTATTCAATTATTCATTCGCATCTATTCCTCGTGAAAGGAATAGACGAGTAGCTCAAATATGTTCACATCTATCCTACTAAAAATACACAATAGTCAAATTGCAAATCTTAACATTATAGTTTCTTGTTAATAATTAAGATGCATTATTTTAGAAAATGCATTGCAATCATTAAATTGTAATAATTAAAAAAATGATTGGATATGGAATATTTACGCACCAAAAAACATATATTAACAGTTGATAAAGTTATCAAACATCTAGCAAACGTAATACATACATCGTCACTTACAACACCGTCATTTAAAATGTTTCTAACTAAATTTAGAATTTTTATTGACGGCGCGTAAGTATAGTACGGGTGTCACTCATTATGCGTATTTTTACGCATGTAAACTATAAGAAAACAACCCTATGCAAATTATATTAACATCGCGTTCAGTCATATTTCGCAAAATAATCGCATTCTTACAAATATTCACACCAAGGCCCCGCCCGATATTTAGAAATTATTTTGCTGGAAAAATTGACAAAGTGATTTAACATACAAATTGCGGCCATTTTATTTTACATGTCTTAACGCAACTATTAATTGACCGGATAATTTTAATAAAACAAGTATTGATTATGTGTTATGGTGGAATAAGGCCGACTAACACTCAGAGATACATTCTGCATAATGTGACCTTGCACATATAAGCATATACGTTAGATTTTTACTTCAATGGCGTAACCTGCAATTATAATTTTAAAAATGGCCGAGTTAATTCACTTTGCCAGCATACCTGAAGAACAATATTTAAAAATATTTAGCTGTCAACACAGAATTCTATTATATCATCAATAAATAAGCTTTTGATATAATAAGAGTTTTTTTTTTAAGTAGAATTTTTTAACTTGGCAAATATAGTTCTTTGATTTGCGTGCTTACTATACATCAGCCACATTTAAATAGGTAATCGGTACATTTATAATATATTTTGTATTTAAATTAAATTGTTTCTTAAATCTAGTTTTTTAAATTTTGTATTTAATAGTTAAAAAATACAATTGCGACTTTCAGTATACCTTCAAATGTACACCTATTAAAAAGACCAAATCTCGAAGATTCATTTTTATTCAAATATCTACAATCTAAATTATAAATCGGAAATAAACTATATATTATGGATATTTAGCAATACGCTCACAATTTTATCACTAGAGGTTTTTTTGAAAATAAAAAATCAAAATTCGATGTTACAATTACGAAAATAATAATAATAAAAAAACAAAAAATATTTTCAAACATCATATATTTAATAATAACGATTTAAAAAAATTAATATAAATAAGATAATCTTGCACAACATTAGCGTTATATTAAATGCAGTGCAAAATTATGATTTTTAAATAATAAAAAAATAATTAAATATTATATAACGAATGAATTTTTATAACAATCTTGTGTGTTAATAATTCTGAACTGCATAATTTTATTTGTGTATGTGTGTAATGAAGGGGAATATTATGATCGCACAATTCACATTCGATTTTTTTCTAGATTAAAACTGGCTTTTGTTGTGCCATTTCGTTTTTCGATCTCGCCTTTTCATGTTTGAGACATGGATACGATGAACTTTGTATATGATGTTTTTTGTTTATATCATTTATTGTTCTTTCTTCTCTTCTGTTTTTTTGCCGATTGGAATTGCCGCTTTTACTCTATAGAAACACAATGATTCAAATAAGATTTATCTTTTACCTAAACACTCTAAAAACAACCACAAGTTCGTTGATGTTGCTAAGTTTGTGTAACCGTTTTAAGTTGAAACTTAACTGACGATTTAATTATAATATTGCTACTTGTTTATGTAGTATTTGCTTTTTACTTACTTGGAAGTGATTTCGGCCAATTTAGTTCTGACGATGTCGAGGTTAGCATCGATTTGTGTCTTGTTATTTTCGTAAACTTTAGGCAAAGTGAAGAGAGCTACGAAAGCTGCAAACAAACAAACAAATCAAACATATATCAAGATTGGCACAAATCAAATCTAAAGATATTTATATGTAAATATAAAATGAATTCATAAGGGCACAGTTGTGTGGAGCGTAAAATATATTTTACTAAAATATTTAACTGGGCTTGTCCTACATACTTTATCTAAAATTGGAGAGTCACAACTCCCACGGTGGTTCAAAACCGTTTTTATTACTATAGAGAATACTGAACGGTAAAAAATATATATGTATGGTTTCGCAAACGCAAAATAAATTACATGATTTTGTTTAATAAAGCATTTTTCTAAAATCTTATAAAAATCAACTAAATCGGTTTATTAATTTTTTTTTAATGATAAAAAGTAGAAAACTCTGTCTTACCAATGATGATGAGCGTCATGCCATTGAACCAAGCACCGACGTACGTCAAACACCACAAGAGTACACCGAATTTGATGGAGTCCACCAAGTCTTCGACGAGGAATAATCTTCTAAGTTCAGTGATGGCGGCATTGATATGCGTCACTGCAATCTCGGTGATTTCCTTGACTTTGTCTTGAGGAAGAGTTACATCGGCGTCCAATAATTCTCTACACAAAATAAGTATCATAACTCAATTATAAATCACAAAATCTAGTTTTTTTTTTAAATTAATAGTTCAGGCTCTTGTTGTACGGTAAATAAATCATAGTGTTGAGAACTTACTTGAAGGGATGTCCATCAGCTGTCTTTTGAACTGCTTGGAGTACATTCTTGTAAATGCGGAAGGAGATTGTTCCAGCGAGCGATAATAGTGATAGATACGCAGCTACGCTGATTAAAGAAAAATATGCGAGCGACAGGAGGACGACGAGGATTCCGCCGAAGACACCACCAGATTTCTTTGGGTCCCGCCAGTAGATCAGGCTCTCCACTATAACAAACAAATATAAACATACGCTTTAAGTAAAAGTCGTTAAAGGTATAAATAAATCATTTCGTAATTATAGAGTTAATCTGACATGGTAAGCATTTCAATGGTCCAAGATATTCCAAAAGCAGAGACAAAACTATTATTTCTGTCTATGACTCACCAATTTTTTTTATGCGTGTGCTATTTGTACAAATATATACATATGTTTAACCCAATATTTACTAGGAAAATATGCTACTATCTTTGACTTTAATCAATAAATATTGAATGATATGCGTTGATAATTATATCAGATTGCAAATCTATAAGATAAAAAATGGTAACAAGTAGCTACTCAAGTAATCTCTTTTTGAGATTATGTATACCTACTCTACAAAAAAAATGGTGTTAATTTAACAACATTTTTAATCTAAAAAGTATAACGAAAACCATGGAAAAAATTATTTTAATTTTATATAATTATTTTCAATTATTTTTGAGCTAGAATTATATATTATTTTGAATTTAAATTTGTCCTAGACTGGATTGAAAATAAATACATTATTTACAGTGTATGTCATATCGATTACACTTGAACAAATTATATTTTTAAATAAAATTACAATAAAAATATAATTCTATTTATATCAAAATACTATCAAAATCAAACTTTTAGTAAAAAGGATTTAAAACAGTGTAATTTTACACGTTTTTTCCAATGTATCATAAAGTTATAAATACACTTGTTTGTGACTAGTTAATTATATCAATTCCGTAAATAATAAAACAGTTTAACAAAAAAAAAATAAATAAATAGAGTCCTGACATTGAAAATCATCTAATTTTAACAATATATTCAGCAAGGTTATCAATGTCTATACCTTGAACTTCGTGGACCACTTGTGAACGATATCATCTCTCCAAAATTAATCAAGTCATATATGACCTCCTTTACAACTCTCAAAATTTCTATAATGTAAATTTCAATCGAACTCATTTCAGTTATTAATTTATTAGAAATTTTTTATTTAAACTAGTTCGCTAAGCAATGAATTCAATTTAAATAAAATACATTCATGACGACATATTTTCCTAAAAGTATTAAAGAGCAACTCAGACATAAAATATATTTCTTCACGATAACACAATTTAAAATTGTTAAATCGTGGATATTTTTAAACGAATTATGTCGATGTAAGCAACGTCGTGGACGATTTGTGCACGCAGTGCACAAATAGAATTATTTTGCATAGAGGTTATCAAATTAGCAATCTTTATAAAGAAAAATTTGATATTATTTCCAAATTAATTTATTCTATAATTACAACGTGTAATAATTTATAATTAACTGTTTTACTACAATTTAAACTAATTAAATGAACATCAATATATTTCTATATATTGTATATAATATATTTTTTTATCTTTAATGTAAAATGTTTACGGTAACAAATTTATGTTAGGTTTTATATGAAATTACACATAAAATACTTCTATTTAATTATCATAAAAATAATTTCGGTACTTTAAGAAAATTAACTAATGTTTGACGCTATTAACTATTTATTTAATGGAGTTTTTAATTAGTTTTCTAATGTAAATAGACCACCGAATACTAAAGCTTCTCGTATCGCACGATTAAATATTTGTATATTTATTGTAGAGCTTAGAATCATAAATAATATTTTTATCAATATGAAACATGAACTATTACGCGTTACCACATTTCACAGATAAAGTTACTGCAAATTTAAAAATAGAAAAACTAAACTTAAAATGTTAGTAATAAAGTTGACATATGTACACCAACTCCACGTGTACACTAAAGAATGTATCAATATGTGGAGGTCAATCACATCTCATATTCCATAAGATCTCAAAAATAAAAATAATTCGCAATTAGTATTACAACAATAAACGAAACAATCCACTAAATATAATTGAAAATCTAAAGTTACAAATCAAAAATGTTGGTCACTTTAGTGACCATATGTGAAAAACAATCCGGATATTAATCCTTACCGGGTCCTCTTTCTGGTAATGCTTCCGAAGAATTAAAACCACGACTGTTTTGTCTGCGCACCATTGTAATTAACACTATTTATTACAAAAAACTACAGATATATTTGAAAGTTCAAGTGAAATAACAACGTACTCGAGTACGTCTTCGTGTGATACTCCGGCTAACTAAAGTGAGAAAGAACTTGGTTACAGTCTGCGGAGTAAGATATGGTTGAGGCACCAACGTGGTGTCGCGTTGACGGTGATTGTACCGTGACATACAGCGCCAGACATTCACCAAGTGACGGACTGTTGAACTAACAAAATTACGATGCGGTCACTCAGGTGAAAGGAGTTTTTACAAAAATATGTTTTTTAACGATTCCCAATTCAGATTATTAAATAAACAATGATCTATATATGATACCCTATCACAAAATGTGATTGAACGAATACACATTGAGATACTAAAATGATTATGAATTACGATTGCATCTTTAGTAGATTAATGAGACATAAGGTTGATTTTTTAACTTAATATATGAATCATTTTATGATTTACACTTGAATAATCGCAAGTGAAACACATTTGAGCTTGTGAAGTCACCTTGACTGTTTCTAAGAGTAAAATTACGTAAAAACCATTAATAATTTTATGATGCGCTAATTTACATAAGCCTTGTTCACTTTCCGAAGATATATATTACACATATTCATTATTTAATTGGGTTCAATTACTCCGGATGTAGATAAAATTTAAAACATATTTATATATTAAAATAATATATTTGCATATGGAAAGATCGCTATATTTTAGATATCTCCTCTTTCTCATTTTATATTATATAACTAATTCAAAATTGTGTACATATAAAAGATAAGTGGTGGCAGCAGTTGTCAATGAAACAAATACAAACGCCTAACGCAAAACAAAATATATTTGCTCTAAAACAAATTGAAATCATGATAACCAAGATTGATATTCATGTTAGGAAGGAATTTTGATTGAAAGTATTCTATTTATTGTATGTAATTTAAAATAATTTAGTATATATTTTGACTCAATGTTTGAATCAAAGCATCACCGTGTCTTGTTCCACGCGTGATGACTGATGAAAAACAAAGATAACTCCAATGCGTCACCCGTGTTACAAAACAAGAATTGGTGCGTCGGGTCACGAATAGACGTCACTAAAAGCGTCGCCAATTTGCTAGACATCTTAAATAATATGTCATCAAACATTTCATCCGCATTACAACTGCAATGAACTCAATTTTGCTACACATTTCAGTTTGAAAAACCATGAAACTACTACATGATTTTTACGTTTCAAACGTATTTCACTCTCAACTATCACTAGACGCTACGGACTATGAAATCAATCCTACATGAAAGGAAATATTTAGTTGATCAACAAGTTTTCGTTGATCTATTTAGTTAAGTTGGTTTAACGATAAAAGTATTTGGTACAACTTAAAATAGATTGTTTTGTTTGTAACTATTTCATTGTTTAAACTGTGTTATGGATAGACTTCTATTTTTATTTATTTTATCTATTCATTTATATATTAGATAATTTTTTTTATGTTTTTTGGCAAGGTTGACTAACTTAATATTGCAAAATTACTCAATAGCCTATCGTAAATCAACCCAACAAGGTCGCATTTCATTTAAAACTTGTGATTTACTAATATAATTAATTAAATAAATTGTGTTCGGATGCCTAATTATGTGTGTTGTTTTAAGAGTGTTGGTCAAATTGTTTAAAATGTTTCGTATTATATTTAGACTGGATAAGGTAATACAAATTAGTGTTAATTTTTAAGAGCGCGTAAAAGCGAAACGCGGAAAGTCAAATAATGTGCGCCTGCCAAATATTAGTAGAGTAGGTTGCTTTTGCATAGATGTGTTCGCAGTTTTAGCATCACATACAATTTAGTCGTCATACACCAATACATTCTCACAATCCCAATATTACTCAATACACACTTGTGTTGTATAGAGAAGCATAGTGGTTTGTTTGAAATAGCTCACATTATTTATAGAAAACGCGCCTATTCACATTTATTTCACCGGACGACATCTGACAGCAGATGTGCCGGCTACCAGTAGCGCTCAAACAAACCAGAACATTCTTTCGCATATAAAACTAAATCCTAATCCAATATGACAATCATTTTAAGATATTCAGTATTTTTAGAATCTAAAAATATTATATGTATAGACAAAAAACCACATCTTTTTTTTAAAGATCGAATATTTAATATCTAATCAATACTTAAGTCTAAAATTATTATTAAATTCAATAATAATAGAAGTAGTTATAGCGGTTTAATAAAAAAACTTAATTAAATAAAAATTCTTAAGGAAAAAATATTTTCGATTTCATAATAAAATGTTTTTCGAAATTTAATAAATCCACACAAAGCATACAAAATAAGTATACATTAAAAGAAGTTGTAAGAATATGCAAAATTATTGCTTTGCTGTATTTTATATTAAGGGTGTGTGCAAGAGTGATTTTTGTTGTAGCGATAATAAATTTAATTAGTATATTTTTAATAAGCCGAGGTTGTAATAGTTTTATGAATAATTAATCAATTTAATTAAATGGATGGTTCAGTTTAAATTATGATAGTTTATGGTAATGGTGAAATGTTTAATGTAGCATGAAATTTAAACCACAAAAATGTTTTTAAGTTTTTTATGATTCCTAATAAAATAATGTAACAAAAAATACAGAACATTTAATATTATACATAGTAAATGAGTAAATGAATAATGCATGCATTTAGGAACATAATTTACATCAAATATAAAGCATTTATTATTTGTATTTATAGTTTGAACTCAGTTTTAGTGTGTAATGTAATAATATGCATAATTACTTTAAAAAAAGCTAACAAACAAATATTGCAAACACTTACAGTCCTCTTTACGTATCATATCCAAGAAATTCTCCATTTTCCGGGGCGTTTTTCAGTGTCGAGACAATTGGCTTAACGTTCAAAATCGAAAAGATATGAACATAACCACATAGGATCGCTTTGGTGTAAGGTTGGCCCAACTAACTTTGGATCAAATCCAAGAAAACTTATCTCTGGGCTCTTAATATATTTATAACCCTGGAGCGACCTAGTGTGTTTATATGTATATTTGCAATGCACTCTTTCTCGTACACACACTAATCCGATTTTAAACTAATATAAACGTTGTAAGTTATTGGCAAAATTGTGTTCGTTTGGACCCTATGTTTCTGTTGCGACTGACTTTATTTCCTTCCTTTATTTCACGAAGGGTTTCGGAACGCGCGCACCCCGGAAAAGAGGCTCTCACTCACTCTTATTATATGTGCCTCTATTTAGAGAATCAATACTGTATCACCAACCCCTCCGGCAATTTCAGAAGGGGAATAAGGCGTAAAGAATCATTTTAAATTATTTATTTAGCAAAAGTACTCCATATACCACCAGCTAAATTCTAAAATATTTATTGTTATAATTTTCGATTTTATATATAATCTAATCATGTTTAATCACTAGTTTCTAAACCAGGCTAAATTTAGCCTTTTTTTTATAATAGTTAATAAAATTTCTTTCGTCTTGAAAACGACTCAAATAAATTTTAAAAAATTTTAAACATCTCCTAATTGTCGTAAATACGAAATTATACTAAAACATTTTTTCGCCTAATTCATTTATTTAGAAGAGAAACACAAAATTAAAATATGAGGATATTGAATTTTGTATTTCTTAGTAATGTTACAAAGCACGAATCATTTTGTTTCTAAACTAAATCGAAAGAAAGGCTAATTTAAAATTCGAAATAATTTAAGACAAACGCTATAGAAACTAGCCTATTTAATTATGTTATTCTCTCGAACTTCAAGACGGTTTAATGATTATAAATGATGCGAAACGGTCGAAAGTTCGTTAAGAATTTAAATACATGAATACAAATGTCGACACTCTATTTATAGGAAATTATAACTAAATATATTTACAATCAACACCTAAAATAATTTATAAGTTTCCAAACTAGGCGATTCCATTTTAAATAATTCCATCTACTAACTACAAAATCAATATATCTAAATGAGCGCATCTTTTTCAACAATAAAACTGAAGAAAAATAGAAGAAAACATCACTAATGATATCGTAAGCGCAAAGATTAAATTTACAATTCGAAAATCGCATTTGCTTTTAATAATAAAAATCTCATTTGCTGCAACTGACATTGAGTACTAAAAGGAATATTTTTTATATTGTAGTCGCAATATTTACCTGTCTCAGGTGTCTATATTTAGTTTTGAGTCACAGACGACGTAAGAAATAAGTTTTGATTAAAACACGGACAAAGAGGTTATTGACTACACCCTTAATAACAGGGCGGAACACTACTCTATATGAGTCATTCATATTATAGATTTAAAGTAACATTATTCTTAAAATTCTACAAAAATAATGTGAACAATATTAGTAAAAATAAATAATTGATAAGAAAGTTAACTAATAAAATAAATCATTTTTGTAATTTTGCCAAAAATAAAAAACCGACAGGTATGTTTTGGCAACTCATTACATTACATTGCCCGGTCAAGTTTAACAGTGTATCTAAAACTGTTTACACAACCGTAACGCTTATCAAATATATTATACAAATGTTTGTTGTTGTCGTCATTTTGGTAATACCATACACCATTGAAAGCTGAAGTTGTTAAAATAGTTAAATACAAGCATAAGATTCAACTTACCTTTTGGATCAAGTCGTTCAGGGTTAAACCATGCATCTGAAACAGAGATTAGTGCCGTGTTAAAGTTAAACCCGGTTTAACGTGCACAGATATATGCAATAGATGAAGAGTAACATAATGCAGGAAAATAGTCAAGCAATATTTTTTAGATATAGGCCAAGCAGTAATTCATTTTGAGCTGAAAATATGCATTTTTATTTATCGTGCATTACCCAATTTTTTATTATATTTATGTTATTATTAAACTTTCTAAGGACTATAATTTATTTAAAATGAGTGTTAATTTACTCTTAAATGTTATGTAATATAATTAAACTTTACTATTAAGGACACAACTAAATGAGATGAAAGAAACCATAAACGAAATTGACATTAGAGTATGTATAATATTTATGTGTTAAATCAAATTTTCTAGGTAGGATTAGGAAATCCCGCAGAGCCTTCTAGGGGCTAATAATTGTAGTTTAACAGCTCGGTGGGAGAACATATGATAGGTGCAGGCCCTAGTGAAGTTAGTATGTCTCACAGCACCCCCTATGGGCTACATTAACGTAGTTTAACAATAGATAGGAGACTCTTATATGTAGTTTTAATGTCACAAGCGCGTAATACTTCATTCAATATGTTTTGTTATTTCTGACGATGTGTCCCATATAGTAAAGGTTTATTGTAAATTCTATGATAATTACATGCAATCTCAAGAATATTCTAAATTTAGTGAAATTAACAAGTTGCAAATTGCGAGTTGCAAAAGAAATAGATCAATATTCATGTAAAACTAAACTAGTGTTTTTACAGTGTACTAATAAGTAATCTAATCATTGCTACCATAAAAATGCATCTATACTGAGTGCATTATTCTTCATATTTTATGAATTCAGTGATCAATTGTTAATTATTATAGCGTTCTACAAATTGTGGAACTTTGTGACGTCACCTGCGATATACTGCGTGCTCGTGCATATAGATTTTTTAACAAAATAGTTGCAAAAATACAAGTACTCGTAATATACATGCAATTTTATTAAATTATAATAAAATTACACTAAAAACCAAATAATTTAAATAAAATTATATAAATGTCAAGTGTAATTTTAAGGAATAATGCGAATTTGCACCTATTTAAACAGTTTTCAATGTATTTCAAGGAACTCGATTAGGTAACAGTCTTTATCGCTGTATAATTAAAATTCTAAGGACTTTATTATATCGATATATTTTCAAAAATGAATTACATTTAGATAATTCATCAAATGAAACGTTATCTAACATATTCTTAAAATGTAATCAAATGAGTCAAACTCAACACACTCACATCTACAGAAATGCATCAACCATTTATAATACAAATCCAAAATAATTAATTGACTAATCTTTCACCACATCCAAATTTATAATTGAATAATATTGAGCCAATACATATTGCATACAATGATACTAAATATGTTAATTGGTGTTTACGTAATTGTTATTGTCTTTTGTAATTAACAATAACATAGAAAAAGTCTGGGGGACATCGGGCATTGTGACCTTTTCTAGTGCAAACGATTCTAAAAACTAAATTTAGTATATATGACCCGAACAATTGAAGGCCATTACCATTGGACGACCTCAAAATTACAGTATATAGCAGCGGTAGACTATTTTGTGAGGCAACGAGGGGAACTAATAATTAACTTGTTTTTGTAATAATTAACGTGATACTAAAATATTTTAACAATCACAGTTATTATTTTATGTAAGGAAATTTTAATTTAAAAACAATAGATATTGGGGGGCACGATGTAGAGCATGAGTAAATAGAAAATATCAGTGGATATTTTGTACTAGTTATAATGAATATTAGGTCCCCTATTTTGAAAAATAATTAGGTCTTGTTAACCAAGTACAGTCACAAATGAAATTTATATTTACATTTCTAACACGTTTAATAAGCATGTATATCACGTAGTAATACAATTTTTTTTATGAAATATTATATAATTATTATTATCGGCCTTGATTAATCCGAGTACTTTTGATGTATCTTATCGATAATATTTTGTAAATTGATTAAATTGAATATATAATTGTTCTAAATTTAGATGATATTAAAATGCTTATATTTGAGATAAAGAAATTGCTGAATTTCATAGAAAATTCATTGAACTATTTACACATACAGCGTTTTTTGTTACGAATCGTGATTAATATTTGCATTGAACCACAATTTTTTTACTCCTATGACATCAATTTTTTGTTTCAATTTTATCAAACCTATAATAAATTTTGATTAAAAAGTGCGTACAGAGAAAATAATAGAAACTACACCAAAAAGAATAAAATTCAACCTTTCTAACTGAATTTATCTAAAATGGGATTATATTTATATATATGTATATAAAAAAAACTCTCAAGTGATTAAACCAGAGCGAGGTGAGATTCGATCCAACGTCACTGCGCCAACAATCAAATATTAGTTGTGGTAAGAGGTGAAAAATCAATCTCTGCAAATTTAAAATACTCACACGGATCAAATAAGATACATAGCAAAGATCTACCCTGGCTGCCGCCACACGCTCGGCTCGGTTTAACCGGTGTTACATTGTCGAATGTCGTTGTGAATTCCGACGAAACGCCATTGAGAACATCATCAACAACTTTCTTAGCAGCATTCTGCAAATCGCCCTCCATTCTGTTTTGAATCACTTGTTTAGTTACACTAGTAAAATCTTTTCACCACAACTGTACTGTTTGGTGCACGGACACGATAATACGACAGAGATCGCAAAACGAAATAAGTATGGCGGCTGTACGACCGACAAAATGATATTATCGACCTACCGAACCGCTGAGGTACTGCGTAGCGCAGGGGCAAACCTGGGTAGATAGCTGTTGTGGATGGCGGGGCAGGAGGGTGCAGGGCTCCGATGACCCACAGACTTGGGACTCTGCCCCTCTCTTAGTCTTATCTCAAACAAGTCGTCATTATTGTTATAGTCTTATCAATTGTTACCTAATCGATTCAATCAACCGGTGTACTTTTTTTGGGTTACACTAAAAGTTAAGCCAAATGGTTTAAATTCTAGTCGTGGATATTTGCATAAATTATTTAAACCTATAAATCCTTAAGGATCTGAGTTCAAATCCTGATCAAAACCAATATTTTTATATTCCGAGTATCGTACCATACAACTTAATCCTAACATTCAGTTGTTTCAATCAATTTCGAACACACTACAATATCCACCGAGAGATAATCCAACCCCAGCATTCATAACACCCTGATAAATATATACTTAAATATTTCCCAAAAATTATAGATTATCCATAATTTTCACACCTTTCCTAAATTCCAGTACCTGGAAACTCTAATGTTTCCCAAAAATCTAATCAACATGGCCAGTCACCTTTCATTTATACCAAATAACGTGACCCCCAACATTTAAAACACTACCAAACATTACAAAATTACATAAAATAAGTTGACTCATCGTTTTCACCACAAACCACAGCTATAATTTCTATTAAACGGAAACAATTACGTAGAACACGGATATGCACTGTGCATTGCACGCAATAAAACAAGGTCGATATTTGAATAAATCCCGCGGTTTCAAACAAGCTCCATCTTTATACAACCCGCTGAATTCCATTAGTTTGAAAGTTCAGATGGCGTACTAGGACAGTGCGTCAAAATGCGCGCGCGTTTTCATATACAGTTTCATCATTAAATTAGAAAGAAAAAAACATTTCATGAAATGAAAACAATTTTTTTTATTATTAACTAATAAAATTAAATGAAAAACATTATTTCAATTAGTATACCGTTAAATTTCAACTTCAAGCAAGAATGCAAAAACACCTACATAAAATCTATTTCCGTTTTGAAATATATTTGGATTCGCTCTCAAAATTGTACAACGCTACATTAAATTTCATACAATTGTGTGTTATTTACACGTTTTAAAAATCTAATCAAAATTCAAATGATGTTTCAATCGATGCCTTTTCTTTGTAATTATACAACAAACTGAAAATACAATAGCATATCCGGTCGGAAGTCAACCGGATATCTTGGTTGTTGAAATTAATTACTACTTATTTGATGAATAGAATTCTTCATAAACGACTTAGTCAAAATACAATCAGTATTCGCGATACAATAGTTTTTAAATGTAACGTCACTGGTCAAATAATGTGATTTAGACAAATGACGTAATATTTAAACCGTTTTCAAATCATTGAATACCAAGAAACAATTGATTGAAATAGATAAATTAAATATGCTTCATTATTGAAATAACTTGAAGATATATGCTAGAAATATTTCTTCTATATTTAATTATAGTAAATATTGTTTGTATTTAACTACTTGTATGTATGCATGTATGTATGTATGTATATATGAATGTGTATGTACATTTCTGTATTATCAACTTAACATATGCGAAGATAACAGTTTAACGTAAACTAGCGTCAATTGCTGTCGCAGTTGTAATAGCTCTTGTAACCTAGGAGGTTTTATACTTTTAATTTTTTGCAATATTATAATTTTAATATTTTTATAAATAATATATTTTCTGAAATATTTTTTTACTGGGGTAAGTTTATTTATTTATAAATATATATGTGCTAATTTGCATTAGTAATTAAATGTATTTTAATTATATATTCCATGCGGTTTATGAATAAATATTTAAATTTGGGTTAAAATAGAATATTTATTTCATGATTCAATTTCATAGTTGTAGTTTATTGAAAGATTGATATGAAGGCGCGTGTAAAACAGTTTTTGGTGTGGGATTATTTCAAAGAAATAATCCAACGAAATTGAGAGACGTTTTATTTTGTTGTATCAATGAATTTTGATTATTTGAACATTCCGGATTTCTTAATATAAGTCATCTTAAATGAATTTATAAAGATGAATATTATCAATGATTTTAAAAATAATTATGTAATATTACACATAAATTTGAATTAAAAATCAAGTAATTATCATTATTGTAATTAAACCAGTGGTTCTCCACCAGTGTCTCGCGAAATTTAATTTATTATATATTAAACTTTATATTAAATCTGATTTAAATTAATTATCATTTTTAATAGTGTAATAGAGGGGTGTTTTTATTTTAACAAATTTGTTTTCGACCTATTAACTGCATTTGGTTAATTGCTTTATATATTACGATCTTTTTTTGGAAAACAATAATAACCTCGTTGTTTTCAAGTGTAGGAAACCATATTAGACCAGTCACACTTCATAAAAACTAGCCCAATATTAAATCAGTAAATTACCATATTTTCAAACCACTATTCATATAATTTCTAACTAATAGGCCATTCACTTTGATATTGTTCCAGTAAATTTACTCTCTAATGATTTATATTAAAATATATTAATATAATTGAACAATGAACCTGATGCAACCTGTTTGTTTCAATGTAGAAACACAGTTACGCTTCGGATGGTTCAGTTACCTTTTGCACCAAGCAACACCGAGTACGACCTCGGAGTGGGTGAGTGCAGAAGGAAAGAACAAAAAAAAAACAGTATTAAAAATAGATTTAACACTGCGTTTCGACATACTTTCATTCAATGTTTCTCTAAACAAATGTATTTTTAACTCAAAAATCTGCTTAGCGTCAAATCAAATGCTATTCTTGAATTATATTCACAAACAGTCACATTTCGGTATTCTATACAACGTATTTTAAATATATATTTACACCTGTCTATATTTTTGGATCAATATATATTTTGTTATTAGTCATCGAAAATTACACTGAATTTCACCCCTTCAAATGTTTAGTCTAGTTGAGACTATATTATTATTTATTTATTAAAATAATTTATGCAAAATGGTTATTTGTGATAATATGATTTTTAACTGGAAACTGTGACTATCTGTTTCTAAAGCTTGGGATATAAGATAAAAATAGTCGCATGATAAATGCGTTATAAATGTTTTTAGATGTATTTCAATATTCATAAAGATATTCAGTGATTCAGACACGAGTACACCTTTAGAAATTGCGTCATTTTCTTTGGTTTTACGGCTCGGTGCACGGCATTGTACAAGTACTTACAGTGATAAACAATACAACGAACAAATGCTGCTTTATAAGGCAAACAAGAATAATTGGATCGTTTTATTATTCTAGAAATCATTTCGATACAATTTAATTTAGAGATATATAAGTACTTTAGGGACAGAATTTAAATTAGATTATTAATATCGAAATTGTTATTTACATAATACAAGCAGAAGCGTCATGCAGTTGGCACTATTGTAGTAAAAACAATAAAATATCTATGTATATATTTTCTAATTGGATTATCACAAAGCGTGTGAAATGAAAATTAATCATTATTAAACAAATAACGAAATTTAAATTATATCAGTTATCCAAGTGTACAGACACGTCTCTTGTCTTAATTAGTTAAAGTAACTGTACTGTAAATAATTAAAGAGATTACTGTAATTATAATAAATAATAAATTAATATTTAATAAAACATGAACCTCTTTAAAAAATGGATACTAATTGCTTAAAATGCAAAAAATCTATCAAATGTATTTCTTTTTTATATTTTAAATGTTTCAACAATGTATTAATTAATCGTTTCAAAATTTACTACTACCTTTACTTGATTTTTATTCAAATTACTAAGGCTATATGGTTTATTTTGTGTAGGTGTGAATACGTCATGTTGACGTCATTTTAATAAAATGTGCCGTTACTGCAGAACTTTGAAATTTGTCATATTAGAGAAAGGCACAAGTAACTATAACCACGAGCATGGTTCGAAATATTAACTCAGTGCGTGACGTCATTAATTTCGGAATGAAATATGGTTATAAAGTAACTACTAGTCAGAATAAAACATGTCGAATATTTATTGAATGATGATTGGAATTATATGTATATTTAAACAAAGATACTTCAAATCGTTGAGTAATTTCATCGTTAAGATATGAATTATAAAAGTAAAATAAAGCATCTTATTCTTCACAGTTTCTGTGAAGAAGAATAAGACGTTTTTATTTTACTTTTATAAAGATACTTCATTTATAGTAAATGAGATTTTTATTATAATATAAATAATAAATAAGTTGTCTATACTTAAAATAATAATAATTTGTTTATTAACCACGAGCTACGTCGTAGTTAGAAGGTAATGACGACGTATGTACATAAAACATGTTAAAATTAGCAAGATAATCAAAACAATCTAATAAAAAAAAGCAAGAAAAATAAACTCACCGAGTCCCATTTTGCAAAACATGGCTTCAGCTGCAATAATTTCTTTCTTTTCGGTCGCCGGTGATTTTTGCGGCAATTTACAAACAGGTTCGACAATCGGTTCAGGCGTCAATTTCGGTGATTCTTTAATAACCTCATGCACCGTTTCCGGTTCAGCTTCGATAATTGATATTTCGCTAACAGGAGATGGCTCTCGTACGAGATAATCTCGTGTCGGTAATTCGGGTTCGGGATCTTCGATGACGTCTTTAAACGTTTCTACTATTTTGGAAGAGTCGGAAGATTTAACAAGGAACTCATCCGTGGTCAATTCTTTTGCTGCATATTCGGAAGACGGTTTAAAGTCATCAGCTTCCGGTTCGGAATCGGAGAAACGATCTGCCAAATCTGAGATGATTTTCGCTGGCACAGGCACAGGAAGCGGTTCACGTTCAGTGTCCATGAAATTCTGAGTGGCCGATTTGAAATTATCGAAATCTCCGAAAGAACTGGTTATGGTTTTAGGTTCTTTTAGAGGTTCTGCGTGCGGTGGGATGGGTGGTGGATAGGATAAGTCGCCTAGGAGATCTCCAATTGCTGATTTGTCCGTTTTTATAGCATCCCCAGACGTTTCTATCACGTCCGACGCAATATTCATTGTATCAGTAATTTTTGTTTTAATATCAGAACTAAAATCATCTACGAGTCCTTTTGCGGACGTAACTACTTCACCAACAACTGTATTGATTACTTGCGGCGAAACGGCACGTGGTGGTTCACTGTCTGAACTAATAACCAAGCTACCTTCTTGTCCAACTTTTTCATCGGCTGTTTCTGTGGCTGCAGTGAAATCTTTGACAGGCGATACGTCGTGTTCTAAATGCTCGAAATCGTCGAGTGAATCGTTTTCGCGACGTAAACCGGCATCGGCCGTGGCCTTTTTCTGCGGCGGCTCTTGGGAGTGGTCTACCGTCAGATCAGTCAATATTTCTTTGGCACTGTCGCCTAATAAGTCTTTGTTCTCCATACTCAATTACACTTGCGCAAAATTACACTGGAAATTTTTATAATATACGATGTTATCAACTAGGAGGACTGGGTATTTGTTTGTGAAACACCACTGTGTTCAACTGTCAAATGTCACGAGTAGAATAAGCCGGTACCAGCGCCACTGTTTGGTGATTCACCAAGTGTGTTCACAATTTTCTGATTGGTTCTATTTATACCCCCTCCACGAGGTTTCACTTAGAGTTCCGCATAAAACGCAAAAATGTTTATTTCGTTAGATTATTTAAACAAATGCATTGTTTACGCATCCTTACACACGCACTGAAAACCACAATTCCAATTTAATATTTGGAAAGTTCAACCACAATTAATACACATATAAAACCCTAAAGGCAACACTCTTAAAATGTATTACGACGCTATACATATTTCATTTTAGGACCCTTTAATACAAAACTTACATAAGATTACATAATAATTGTTTAAACCGAAATAATTTGATACTTTGTAAATGCAATTATATTAATTACATATCTAACTAATCATATTACATTTTATAGTTTAATAATTGCTTTTAAATGAACCTTATATTAATAAATAGGTTTCAAATTAATTTTCATTTTAAAATATTTGCGTAATTTAAAAAATAATAAATAATTTTCATGCTTTATTCAAATGCTTAACAAATTTTCAAAAGTACTTATTAAAATAATTTATTATTTTAATATATACTAAAATTTAATTAACAGCATAAATTTATTTGTAGATATAGTTAACTCATAAACCAAAGTGGAAAACAAAGTTTTAAAAGTTTTTTACGAATTACAAACGTACGTAGTACGTGGCCAGAATAATAATTATGCGAAAATATTTATAATCCAAACAAAATTGTTTAAAATAATGCAGAAACGCCCATTCTTATACATTTGTCTCTATAATCATTTTGTGCGCAATATTTACGCGAATTTATCAACAACAACCATATAAAAAACAAGTTATTTAAACAATAAGATATTTGTGTTGAAGGTACAAGTAAACAAACAAGTCAAATAAATAAATATAGCACACAGAAGTTGATATTATTGCGAATATTCATCGAAATCACGCGACATTCGTGGACGAAACTGCATCTGTGTACGCATGCGCATTTCTGCAGTAGAGATGGCCACGCGAAACCTGCAGGGTGGTGTCAGCCCAGTAATAAACCTCTCAAACAGCATAAATTACGATAAAATAACCACAAATGGGGTTCAAAACGGTTACAAGAATGGCTTTAACAAACAATACCAAAACGGTCATACCAAGGTATGTTCAGAATAACAGCTTAAATAATTTATAAAACACTATAAATCAATCAATTTATCTGAATGAACCATGACCTAGACATTGACAATCACTGTTTAATCAATTGCATAGACTAATAAATATTAATCAATAAACATGCACCAAATATGTTTAGTTTGGAAATAAAATTAGGTTAGTGGGTGACCGCTATTTTAAGGGTAGGTTTCTTTTGCAGACAACCCAGGATGATAATGTCAAAAGTTTTGGGAAAGAATCGTTTGAGCAACCACCGTTTATTGCAGCTTGTTTAACATATTTCGGATTTTATATTTTAATGTTTCTTGGTTATATTAACCAAATGTTTTTTGCGCCAAAAGTCGCGATAGAAAAGAATCGGGATGGTTATCCGGCTTTGTATGATAGATTCTCTAGTTTTTATTCGCGATACGTTTATAGAAGAGTTCGGGATTGCTGGAATAAACCGATTTGTAGTGTGCCCGGTGCCGAGGTTACACTAAAAGATCGGGTTACGAACGATTTTGGCTGGACATTTGAGTAAGTTATACATCTAATCTAAACTTTCTTTCAAATCTCATTTTATATTTGATAATACTCCACTTGAAATTACACTAAAACTTCAATTGATAACACTTGACTGTTGAGTACAAGTTAAATAGTACTTGTTAAGACATCTAGCGGCGATATTATGTTTTTGCAAACAGCTGTACAGTGCACCGCACTGCACTTTCTTATACGTAGTAATATAAGCGCAACCCTAATCCCTAAACATGACTATATTCAATTCTAATCTAAATATTATTTGTAACTTAATTAATTAAAGACATTTTCGCAATTCACAAATATAAAAATAAAACCATTTTCTTCGTAAAACCAATGTTCTCCCTTGGAATTTCCAGATTTACTGGTACGGAAACCCCATGCTTAAACCTAGGTTCATACAACTATCTTGGCTTCGCGGAATCGTCAGGACCGTGTGCGGAATCAGCAATAAAATCTATAAATGATTACGGCTTGGCGTTCTGTAGCACACGGTCCGAATACGGAACATGCCCTTTGCATGTTGAATTAGAAGAACTAACGGCGAGATTCTTAGGGGTTGAAGCTGCTATCACTTGCGGCATGGGTTTCGCAACAAATACTTTAAACATACCCACCTTATTATCACCTGGTTGTTTGATTATAAGCGATGTTAAAAATCATGCGTCTTTGATTTTGGGTTTGCGATTATCAGGGGCCACAATACGAGTTTTTAAACATAATGGTAAGTTACGACATATCGTACCTAACAAATTAGTATTTTTCTTAAAATAACTTCGAAATTGTTTTGTTATTTAAGTTCTCGATTGACTCATATAGATTTTCGTGCTATTTTGTATCTTATATAGAGATTCTATAACGTTATACAGGCTATATAGACATTTACAAAGTTATATATTTTGTTTTCACTTTTAAGCACTTATAGAGTTAGATATAGAATAGTACCATTAAGCATATATGCAATAATTTAAAATAATTATTAATTGTTCAGATATGAAAGACTTAGAAAAAGTATTACGTAAAGCAATTTTAAGTGGACAACCGAAATGTAAAAGTCATACGCCTTGGAGAAAGATTATGGTTGTGGTAGAAGGTGTATATAGTATGGAAGGTACTATAGTTAACTTACCGAAAGTAATCGAATTGAAAAAGAAATATAAAGCGTATTTATACCTCGACGAAGCGCATAGTATTGGTGCGATGGGCAAACATGGCCGCGGTGTTGTGGATTACTATAATTGCAACCCGAAAGACATTGATGTGCTCATGGGGACGTTTACGAAAAGTTTTGGGTCCGCTGGTGGATACATTGCTGGTTCAAAGGTAATATCTATTGTAATTCGTAAAAATGAATTGATAAATGATGTTATTTTGTAGAAACTTATAAATTATTTGCGAAAACATAGCCATGCTCAGTTGTATGCTAGTTCCATGTCTCCCCCTATCGCATCTCAGATAATCTCTGTAATGCGAATTATTATGGGCCTTGATGGGACTGGCGAAGGCCAAAAACGTATCGAAAAATTAGCTAGAAACACGCGATACTTCCGTAGTAAATTGCAACAAATAGGCGTTATTACATATGGCAATGAAGACTCACCAGTTGTACCAATCTTAGTATATCTCTACTCGAAAATTGGGTAAGTTTATCACTTCCAAAAAATACAATTTCGAAACTAATATCCAGTATCGAAAGCGCCGCCCTGGTGGCAAATTTACATACTAATCTACACATATATTAATATAGCATGGCAATTACGTCCTTCAATTGCTTCTTACATGTATTTAGTTATATGTTAAACAAAACAATTTTAGTTGTATAATTTCGATTTATTGAAATATTTAATAAATAAAATTGACTAAATTAGGGCAACGGTTCGTACTTTACAAACACAAAAAATCGCTACGGTTGGTGTTGGTTTTCCGGCGACCCCCTTGATGCAGGGCCGTATTCGAGTGTGTTTATCAGCCGCCCATACTAAGGAACAATTGGATTACGCTTTAAATACAATTAACGAAATTGCCGACGAAATAGGTTTGAAATATTCACGAAAAATCCGCGATCCTAACCCGATTATTTACGAAAATATTCAGATACCATAGTCTTGTATGAGCTGTAGGGCTACGCGAAAAATATTAATCAAAAAATGACATTTTTTATTAATATGAACCAGTTTTTAATTTTTTTTTTACAATGTAAAATTACGTTGTTTTTTTTTAGTAAATATATAAATTTAGTTTTTAATTTGTATTTTAATTGTAACATTTTTCAGTGCCTTTTCGCTAAAAAAAAACAAAAATATATTTTTAATATTTTAGAACTACTGTTTGTTTTTAATTAAACATTTTATAAAAAAAAAAACAAGATGGTATCTCAATAGCCAAATAATACAAATTTATTCCTACAAAACCAAAGTTATTAACTAACAAATCAACTTCCTAAGAATATTTCATACGTTTAAATACGTTGACTAGTATTAAGATTGGAGATGTCACTGTTGTGCTCTAAGGAGTCGACGTATATAAGTTGTTTGTGTTATATAGCAATGAACCAGTTATTTTGTATTTAATTGTCCATTATTTAAATTATTTTAAGTATTTCGCACTATTAATTTTGTTCAAATATGTTGCTTATTATGCCCTGTTTAATCTAAGTAATAATTATTAGTATTATTATGCACTAATAATTTTAGGACATAATCATACTTTAATTATTACTTAATATAGACTTGGCATTAGTGTAAGAAATTGCCTTAAAGTGTTCAGACACCAAAGGTTCTTTTAAAATAAGTAAAATTAGTCGAAATTTTCAGCCATTATTAGAAAATTGTTACAAACTGTTTAATGAATATTGTAGTTGTTGAAATTTTCTAACTTACCGCATTTAGAAACATTGTCTCTGGTTAGTAGTTAGTTCTAATACTAACCATTGCGAATAAAATACGTTTGTAGTGTACATTCCGATATCAACAGAGATCTTATGTTATTTTAATAACAAATATTCAGTCATTATTACTTAAATATTAAATATACGTTGAAATTTATATTTAACCTCTGACAAATAGTTATTCATTCACTGGTTAACCTATTAGTGCTTTCACACCTATCGAAATATATTTAATGTGATTTGGGGTCAAATATGTTTTTCAACAAATGTATTATTATTTTTCTATTCTTCTTACAGTAGATTGCATAAAGTTACTTAGTTCAAAAATAGAATTTTGCTTAATTAAAATAGCTGAATTCTAATTTAAGAATCTATTTATCAATTTTGTTATCACAGGATTGTAAAGGTGAACGTAATCTAGTGCTAAAGAGCCATGACAATTGATTAAATTGTTGAAATATTTTGAAACTGCTTGTGGAAATAAAACCACAATCGCACGAAAATTGTGCAATGATTCAGAAAGTTCAAGAAACGCTTTATATAATATTAAAATTACATATCATAAATGAATGCTTGAAATTAAAATTAATCCGAATCTCATTAATACAAATTTTATAAGATTAGACTTAATATGTTTGAGATTTAATTTAACTCAAAACTTCAATCATCCCACCATATGTACCACCAAAATACCTATTATAGTATGTTTTATCACAACAAAATGTGGAAAATATCTATAAAAAAAAATCATCTGCGTTTGCTACTATGAGATTACTGAATATATGACAACGTTTTTGTTGACATTTAACCAATTCCAGTCAATCGTTTAATGTATTTACGTTCTTTGTTCTGCAATAAAATTTTATTTTGTAAATATTTTACAATTATTTATCATAAATACATTTTAGAACATTAACATTTTTATATATCTCACACAATACAAAGGCATACACGATTTTATAACATATAAAAATAATCCACAATTCTAAATTTACAAATAATTTTATTATAAAATCTATAGAAAAAACCCATAATTCTTCCATCCAAAGTTGTATTTGAATGAAATAAATACTTCTTGAGATATTTAAACAGAATAAGCTATAGCTAATATCCCGAATAATAAACTGTAGAATATAAATGATACTCTATCAATAGCAACTGCTAATAAAATCCAATCTTGTTGGCAAGGAGCAGATCTGGATTGGGGTGTAATGATATGATGTTCGTCTCCACTGTGTTGGTCATCGAATACGTGTTGGTCGCGCATTTCTTCCGCGGTTGCTCTCCCAGTTGATAAACTTGTCTATACATCATTTCAAATGTGATTCTGATCATTGTCATATACGAAATTTGAACTTTTACCTGAGTAATGTAATTTCCCAAACCGAGCCAACGGCCTAACCACCCTGTCAATGGATGTTTTATCATCCAAGGTAAAGATTTGTGATGCTGTGTCCGTGCTAACCAAATAACTATTACTGATCCAATCATAGAGAAACTTACTACGTATAAACTGGTGCTATAGAATAGGACTGCAAAATAAATGTTTTAAAATATAAATTGTGCCGCAATATATTGTAATAAATTACCAATTAATGGTGTATGGTCACCCATGGCAGGACATTGCTGTGTGAAATATAATAAAAATATACAAATAATTATTGCTGTACAACCATTGAGCAATATTTTTTCCCCAGATTTAGGTGGCAGCCAGAAATTCAAAAGCGTCATTACGATTATTGCTAAAATTAAAAAAATTATCTAAAATCTATAGTTTTTCAGATGTTTATAAATCTATTACAAATTTTATTGAGTTCAGACCAAACGTAAATAAAAAGTCTATTACATTTCTCTGCATCTTACAGATATCTACAATTTTTTAAATATTTTATAAATAGTCTAACTGTTCTATATTACATAATCATTGGGTTATTTCTGAGTAAATCTGTAGATTATTATAAATATTACCTACGTTTGTTTGTATTTCTCTGTATACGCTTAAATGTTGTGGCCTAGAAGTTAGTGTGGTTTATTTTTAAATCGTAACTACCGCTCTAATAAAGTAATCGTACCGTAAATAACAATTTGTATCAACCACTTACCAAATGCCGGTGTTATGATAATAGCCTTGTATGTAGGAGACCGTCTTTTGATAGTCAAATTGAATGTTACATCTATATATGGTTCTTGGCAACATGCGTACGTTTTTACATTTCGGGCTTTTGTAATTTTTGTGAGTTCCCATTCTGAATTCTGCACTAACAACTCCACCTAAAAGTAATCAAAAACATTCGTTTAATACATGAATTACATTAGTACTAAACATAGAAAACTTAATTTAGGAGTAAGGTTTAAAAATACACAGTATTTCGTTTCACTAATTTAATATTTATTAACGACTAGTTTCACCAACAAAGTGGCATCTTCAGGCCTTACCTCTAAACAGTTTAGAGTTAAGACCTGAAGATGCCACTTTGTTGGCGAAACTAGTCGTCAATAAATATTAAATTAGTGAAACGAAATACTGTGTATTTTTAAACCTTAGTCCTAAATTACAATGGAGTTTCACATAGTAAAGGCTTACAAAATTCAACTAGTAATAGAAAACTTATTTAAAAGTGGATTTGTTTTTAAAATTAATTCAAATCGACTCGAAAAATATTATTGGTTATTTTATTTTATTAGTGAATTTTTTTTATTATCTATAAATATGTTTTATTTATTGTTTCTATAATTTTTATAATAAATCATCAAATAAATTCTTAGAGTAGTTTGTGAGTTGGTAAATTCGACTCGTAAAATATTATTAGTTATTTTATTTAATTAGTAATTTTTTTTATTATCTATAAATATGTTTTATTTAAAGTTTTGGAATAAATCATCAAGTTAAAATTCTCAGAGTAGTTTTTGAGTTGGTAAATAAAGTATCTAGAGCGCTAGTTTTTGTTTGAATCAAGACGCGGCAGTGTAGTCACCTGTCACCGAAATTCCAAGTTGTGTTTTGTTAGTTTTTCGTTTTAAAGTGTTTTAATCGAGTTAAAATTGATTTATAAACTTAACCAACTATTAATTAGTGTGATTAACAATTGGGGTACGTGGTTTACCTAATTTTACAAGTGTAATTCGCGAGTGAAGGATTTTTAGACTTTTGGTGCCAAAAATGTGAGGCTTTGAGTTTGCAGTACTGAAATTTAAGAAATTAGTAGAATTAAGGTAAATTCTTTTTAATATTGTGTATATGTTTATTCTATTCGACGCAGAATGTGAATGTATTTTCTATATATTCTATCAATAGATGTATTTGATTCGTTGTGGTTAGATTCGCACTGACGATTTTAGTTTTGTGCGCAACTAGATTAATTTCTTTGCATGTAATTCGTACACTATTTTGTGTTAGAAAACTTACATCTGTATAAAGGTCGTCAACTTTTAAATCAACTTCGTTCCCGTGGTAAGTCCACGATCCAAGTTGTAAATGACACTGTTGCGTATCAAATGGCCAAAAAGTTAAATCTAGTTCACAAAAGACGACAAATTGTGCCGGGGGAACCCACAGCACCGTCCCATCTGAATTCGCAATGCAATGCGTGTTGGCGTAATGGTCCACTGTACTTCCTGCTGCACTAAAAAACAAACAAATAATCATCTCGCATTTTCACTTGCATTGTAGCAATTATTATTGATACTCAGGGTCGAATTGAAATTATTTGATCACCTATTGTACAACACCAAATCGGGCTGCCATATTTCGTGGTCCGCCAGATGGAGGTTTAACATTCCTTCGTATTCCGTTGAGTTCCATTTCAATTTTTCGTCTTTCCACGCCTAAAACATAACATCATTTTAAATTAAATCTATTCTTTTCAAATACGCGTTATAGATGATTTCACTTACTAATCGAACCCAACAGTTGACTGTGAGTGTGTTTTTGAGTTCGTTTAGATCTATATGACGAATCGTTAAGCCTACCGACACTGTGGTGGTATTATAATGTTGTGCTGGCCGTGCAAACTTATCATATTGCAATAATAATTCATGTTTTAATCTATCAGTTACTGTGGCATTCCATAAAGGCCTTGGACTGCCTGGTAGTTCTAAAAATATATATTTTTAATGTAGTTCCACTCACTTCGCTTTCTACACAGTTCATCTATTCTATATACATATATAAATATATTGTTAGGAGTTTGAGAATTTTGTTGTTGTTGTTGTTGAGAAAAACTAAATATATTTTGATCTTAGGGAGGGTATAAGTAGTATATATGATTAAAGACGCAGACATGTTAACGTTAGGGATTGTATAATGGTTGCGGCTACTTAAACTCGTTTAAAACGTAATTGAATCAGAGTTATAAGATCCGGCCCATGGAATTATATCATTTGCATGACTATAACACTCGTTGTGTCATTATTCAGTGAATTGTAAGCTTGGCATAGTTACAGAACATACTAAAATACAGATATAATCATTCTAATACATATCGCATTCATTTAATTTAACTCAACCCTTTATAACTCATATATAAATGATTTCTAGTTCCTCATACTACACATACATATTTAACATTAATAATTGGGCAATACTCAAATGTAATACTATAAAATTATTAGAGAAAAGGCACTGAAGAAAATTAGGAAATTTAATTTAAAATTCTAAAATTACATTCTTAAATCTGAAAGTCGATTACTCCTAGAGTACACATTTAAAATATGTTTGAGGCAATTTAACTCAACTTGATTTATTTTAATCAACTTTAAATCCGATTTTGGCTCATCTTGATTTAATTTGTACCAAAAGTTTGTTAAAATTAAAGCAAAATGATTTAGTTAAATTAAGTGAAAAGCTGCTTAAAATCGAATTAAGTTGAGTTAAGATATATCACGCTTTTTTTATCGACGCTGACTCTTCTGTTTTTAGAGCGTATATTTTAATAATATCTCAAAAACGGCTGCGTTTTTAGAAATAAATTTTATAATAAATATATTTATATTTTGAGTAGTTTTTTTGTAAACATTTTTTTTAGTAAAGCTCAATGTTTGAAGTAGCATCACTTTTATTTTGCCATAAAAGATAACATTAATTCGATATGAATTAATAAATAAAATATATTTTATTGAATTTAGCGCTGGCTTATATATATAAATATATAAATAATAATAGTACGTACTTGTATTATCCCCAAGAACAAACAACACTGTAAAACATAACACAAACTGAATCAAATAAAAACTCGACAACCGAGCCATATTAGACTATGTCCTTATAGTTATTATTCAGGTCATTTGCTTATACTATAAAAGAGAATACTTTATTTAGTGCGCGTTATCGTTGACTGCTCGCAGATGACTGCTCTTATTATCAACTTACTAGTCTATTTTATCCTGTTCTTTTGTGATGAATGTATGTATTGTAATGCATGTATGCACACTGTTAAATTGCTTTAAAGCACCGACTTAAAAATTAAATAATAACGGTGTAGGAGTGTCAAACCAACTACAATTATAGTTTTCGGGGTTTAAATTGAGATTAATAACAAAATAAAAAACATTACGTTTTTATATCGGCGGAATATTTTTTAGAGTGATTTATTTTTACTGAATACAATTTTACTTTCTTATACGAAAGTAATAAGTAAGTATTGTAATCGATCTCCATAAATACACCTTAAACCTTCTCTGAATTGAGTCAAATTATTTTTGGAATGACGATTGCTTAAGTTAAGGAATGGGTTAAATTGAAATTAATTATTCGTAATAATTTGTGTATTTCTATGCGTGTATGTGCACTTGTGTTGAACGGATTTGTATAAGATAAACATAGAAAATATACGGGGAAAAAACTGATAAATAATGCTTACTCTTATCTATTCACTCATTCATATCCGGGATAGTGGTTGTCCATGATAAAAATGCATATATTTCACGTAAACTTCCATAATTGAGTCTATTTTTTAAACTTATTTTTATATTAAATTTGTTGATATACTTACATAAGTTTAGATCAAATAGACATTTTGTAGCGCTTGGAAATTAAGTATGCAACTACTTGTAGTACTTTGTAATGCTGTGAAGTCTACACTATACTATAAAAATATGTTGTTTGAATATATTTTTAGGGAAATGATTGAAATAATTGAGTTACATATAATATTATTTATTTACAACAAACACTTACAAATATAATACGTACAAAATAAGTCAAATTACATGCTTAGTTTAATGAACAAATTTGGATTTTACTAGCATATTATGTATGAATCAATGATTATTTATAAATCTAATTTAAACAATATTAAATCACCCGTTTATATTAAAATTAATAACAATTATATTGTACATTTTGTTAGAGGTTCTAAAAAAATATTTACAATTTATCATAAGAAATAAAAGTGCACAGAAGTTTTATATTTTGGTAAAATATATTTTTAATAGTTTATTTCGCTCAAAATGTAATTAAAATATTTATCTATTCCAACAAATTTTATCAACAAATAAAACAAGTTAAAAAAATATTTTTCTTATAAAACAAAATTATTAATTAATTTCCGTAGTAACCATTTGTACAACCGAATAATCAATTCTTATATTATGGTTAATTAACCAGTAATTACTACTCTTGACAATATTACAAATTGTAACATTCATCAGGTTCAATAACCAACAAATATCAAAATCTGTAGTTTGCTGGCAAAATTCGGTGACGATTTTACCAAATTGTATCAACCACACGCAGTAACAATTCTAACCAAATTGCTCGTCCATGACCATTTATTGTAACCATTACTAAAATCAATAACCACAACAACCAAAGTTAACCAAATCTCTCATGGATTAAACCCATTACCTCTATGGTCAAAACCTCCTGCAGTAGAGTATGGCCAGTATGCAGGAGGTGGAAATAAACCCGGTTGTCCTGTAGGCTGGTGAGGACCTCCTCCAGGAAGCATAGGTAACTTTCCTGGTGCACCAGGTGTGTGATGGTGATGTGCCGGATACAACGCTGCACCTAGTTCACTCTGATGGGGATGGTACTTTGAATACCCGGACATGACGTCACCACCACCCTGTCCTTGAGCTTGGGCTTGACAGGCTGCCATTAAACCATGAAAGTCAAACTTGTATGCGTATCGCTTCCCGTGGACTTTCGTCATTATGTTTTTATCGTAGTAATACCTGAAAGTTATGATATAAATATTTTAGGTTCAAATCCAAAATGAGTCTAATCACTGCAGTTAGAGATTGTTGTATATTTTTTACCTTAGTGCCCTGCTGAGTTTATCGTAGTTCATATTCGGTTTCGATTTTCTTTCACCCCATCTTCGGGCTACCTCATCAGGGTCGGTTAGCTTAAATTCCCCATTGGTGCCTTCCCATGTTATACACGTGGCATTCGCCGAATCACCGAGTAGTTCGAGCAAGAACTGCCATAGCTGGATCTGCCCACTGCCTTGAGCGACCAATCGACTGGATGCTGCGTTCAGCAGTTGGTAGGGATCTATCTCAGAAACAGAAACCATCTTTGAAACTTTCTAATTTTTTTTATAACATTTTTTAAATTATATACGTAGGTGTTAGTTTATTTATGACTGTTTCGTTTCTGCGGTCGCAGGGCATTTAAAACTTGAATTACCGGAAAGAAGAAGTATTTGTTTTCTTAAATGTTTATGTTCAATTTCTTTTACATATTGAACAGTTCCTTAAAAACAATAGTCCATGTTCTAACTTAAAAATAAACAAGGAATACATTTTCATCCATTGTATCATATTTTATTGTCTATTATATATTGTATACAATATTTCATAAGCTTAAGCTTCTTTTTCTACGTTTTTATTTCAATTTTCTAGCATATTCCTAAGTTTTTATTTTTACTAAAATATGCTTTTTAACATAAACAAAGAATTAATAATATTAATTGATTAAAATATAGGATAGATAGATAAATTGTGATTGGGCGCTATATGGGTGGGCTTTTAGATCAATAAAGCCGTCTATTTCTTAAAATAATCCAATTGTTAGAAGGTTGCAACATGTGTGGCAGAGATGAATGTGTTTTTTCAACAAAAAAAAACATTTTCAAATGTTCCGCAAATAATGGTCTATAACTTGATTGTATGGCACCGGTCAATATGGGAATATATATTACTTTGCGGTTTGAATATGACTAATTTTTTTTATTGCTCAAAGTTTTTGTGTTCTTTAAAGTGAAGGTCGTTTTCTATTTGTTCACATAGTAAATAGAGCTCCATTCCCAAAACCGCAGACAAAACATTTGTATAAATATATATATATATAAGTAAATCCGTGACACTCCATTCGAAATTATATCAGGGATGTATTGAAATAAATTTGTAAAACAATATTTTCATCTTTGAACTTCAGTTTTTAAACATTCTCATCAATTTAATAATAAATTACCAAATTTTTAGCTAAATTAGTAGACAAATATAATTTTACATTCGCTTTTTACTTTTGTGTGAAATTAAAAATTAGGCACACATTTTTGTTATTTAATTATAGCAAAATTACACTTTTAGAAAACATTTTTACAAATCTATATATACTACATGATTAGTACTACTTTTTGCAATTTTCTATATTAATATTTTCTTGTTTAGAAACATTTTTATTTTAACTTTATTAGTCAATAAAATGTTGTGACAATTAAAGTGTAGAATTTAACTTGTGCTAATAAACAGCATTTCTTTTTGTATCAATAAGTTGAAATATTAATTTGGATCTTCTCAGAATTGTGTGCAGACACGCAAGAATGCGGATCCCAACCATATATGTATGTATGTATGTAAAAAGCGATACATCGATGTGATCTTGCGTTCATGTATGGGGAGTCTGCGGAAATGTGTTTGTGTATATTGTTACGGTACCCACAAAACAAGACAAGAATGTCTGACTCACACACTTTTAGTGGCGTGAATCAAACTTGAAACGTTTCTTTAGTTATTTTAAAAGGTGTTGTTGGCATTTCGATAATTATATTCGAAAATCTTTAATGGTCTCATGCATACCTAACTTCAGCTCCTATTCTTATTAAATGGGGTGGCAAAAGGCCTTTTAAGTACACAAAATATGGCATCGAATTAAAATTCAATTTATAGTACGTTGTACACAAGTTATATTAGCTGAGAAGTATTGCGGGTTGCTTATACCAATTTGTTTAGGTACTCCAGTAATCAATTTCCGAAAGTTATAAATATTACCGTTGTATATCATGGCAGCAGTATGGTGTAACTTTCTATGGTGATGGTGTTGGTGTACGGCGGCCAGGTGACGTCGTGCCGTTAATATATCCTCCGGGGTGCAGCCCGGCAATCGCCACATTACCACCAAATAACACCAAGATTATCACATTTATAATTCATTCACTGTTCAATTTTTATCTATCTCATTTTCGAATCCGGAATTCAATTAAGTATTAATCCTCCACCAAACATTAGTATCACATTCTTTAAATGTTATTAACTTCCGGTACCGAGCGTCACCTTTCTCGCCACTGGTCGCTTCCGGGCGTCTCAACGCCTCGACGACGATGCTATAGATAAACGGATATAGTATCAGACGTACTTCCACCCCCCACTATTTATATAGCAGCATTTGAGTAGGTGGAGCCTAAAGTTTTCTATCGTTTCAACTTATTTCTACATTTGATCAAACAATCGAAAAGGGCAAATATATTGTCAAATACATAACATTTATAACGAACAAATTGTAGATTTATTCTTTGTTTGATGTATTCAAATTTTTAATTTATATATAAAAGCTCTAGAGTAGTGGTAGCGAATTTAAGGCATATGTGCCAAAAGTAGCACGCGTGATGACTTTACACACTGAATTAATTTTAATTATATATATTTTTTAGAAAATACATAAATTAACCCGAAATAAACTACGTAAATAATTTTTTTACGCAGGAATTGCAGTCAAAAAATTGCTTACATAGTATAATTTTGGTATAATAATTAATAAATACAAATAAACCAACTCCATAAAGGTGTGCAATTACTGCTTTGGACATAACACAATTAGATTTAATTTGAGCAATTTTTTAATCATTTATTTCAATATATATCTTCTAATAATATATAATGTATCCCTATTGGTCGCTTGGCAAGTATCACGTGACAGGTAGGAAGTGCCCCAGAATTCCGCATCCTTCCTTCCGCCGGAGAAACACCATTTCCCTCTCTACTGCATCTCTATCCTTTAGAATCCTGTAAAGCCCTGATGCCAGAGTTCTTGAATCCCCGAAGTTCGAAGAAATTACCAAGTCAGGTCACACCGTAACAAAATCACAGTTTAAACCCATATAACGCGATCTATCTCTCTCTTCCTTTCACAAGCCATATATAACGTCGTCTTCTCAACCCCGCACCCCAAAGGCGTAGACGTCGTGAGGACGCTGGGGGGGCACTAATCAAGAAAACAATATCAACGGTACCCGCTGTGCTGTATAATCAAACATAACACTGTCCGGATTAACCGGAATCCGAATCGAGACTTGAGTTTCCTAACCCGGATCTTCAAATCCACTACTAAATTTAGATACATTTTTCTGTATATACGCGTTTATTTAATTTTTCATGCGAATATACCTATATATATATATATATATATTTTAATTCAAAAACTTTATGTAACTTCTTGTTGAGGACACTTCTGATTATCTCTACTAATATAGATTAATCGTTTAGGGAGTTAAGGGTTTAAAATTTGATTTTGATAGTAGAATGAAATTCTAATAGAATAATGTCTTTATTTGATCTGTGTTGTATCTTTTGGTGGAGTCCACTCCTGTTTAAATTGAATAAGGTTTGCGCTATTTATATGTTAAGTAGCTCCACATGACAAGGATTACCAGATATTGAAGTTCCTCCGCTCTAGATGATGTAATCATTGCCGTTTACTTGACTTAAATTGTAATTAGTTAGAAACTAGAGTTTAGATTAATAACTAAACGTTATTTTTGTGCAGATATATATTAATAAATATACAGTCCTGTTAGTTAAAACATTGAAATAATTTAAGCAGAATAATTAAGATCATATATTAACTGGAGTACAATGGAACATAGAAAAGAGTACAGCGAATGTGAACGAAATGAGCTTTAATATGAAAAACAATTTATCATTTGTGCTATTGTCGAATCATCTCTCTTTCCAACAAACACAGCAATCTGATGTGGGGTCGCGACATTTGACTTTCAGATGTAGCACACAAACGGACGTCCTGCGGTGGCTCCTGCAATACCGGTGTCCTGCTGCGGGACGTATGCATCACTTGACTCTGTAGCGAGCGGAGCTTAAGCTCACCATCCACCACGGTGATATACGAGCGTTTGAATAACGCGCTTAACTTATACAACTCTCCTTCTATCTATCTATCTATGCTTCTCTGTCAGTTATCTGCTATGAATGCCATCTATCGCATTACACAAAGAGTATTTATTTTATTGCCGTCATCTTAATTAATATTATACCATATTTAAAAGAATGTTTACGAAGTTAATCTATATGTTATTGTATTTATGATGTATTTGGTTTGTATGCCATACAACTGAATATAATAAAAGAAACTAAAAGAGATAGGAAAAGGTGAAAAATGCAGGAGGGTCATATCACGAAACCTTTTTTATATTTTGCGATTTATATCTATCATATACCATAATAAACTTTAGCCTGAAGAATCTAAAGAAGTCAAAGATCATATGCTTCATTTTCCAATGCACAAACACACACACACACACCAACAAAATAAAATGTTGTAATTGTCATTATCAAATTAAGAAATTATATTAGAAAATTTGTTCATAAAAAGCCATTAATATTATTAGGGGTAGTGACCAAATTGAAATGAAATGCTTTCCATAAATTATTTGTTCAAATGTATAAGGTCACAATTCTTTTCTCTGATTTTCCGTAACATGAAAGTGCGATTGTGTTGATTGTTTGATTATACGATCGTATATATATATATATATATATATATATATATATATATATATATATATATATATATATATATATATATATATTGGTTCCCCAAGTGATTTCGTAGTTATCGGAAAAGCAGCGATAATATTGTTCCTTCCGTTGGCAAGAACCATTCAATTTAGTTCTTTTCTTCCTGTTCCTGTAATCGTACTCATTGCCAATTCGATTCGGTTTTCGGAGTACGCCACTGACTATGAAAGGAAACGTAGAAACAGTTACGGAAAGGCTTCAAGTAATAATCGTTTTCCTTCCGTAATTTCAGTGTTTAAAACAATAGACTTAATTTATTACAGGATCAGAATAAATCTTCTTTATTATCAATTAAAAATTAAACCTTAGTTGATATTAATTTAACAAAGTTTTGACTCAAGTATATTAAAAATAACGTCATTTTGAAATAAAATTAAATGTTGTTATCTTAAATCCAATGATACTGTTAGTATATTTATCACTGTATAAGCACTGGTTCTAATCTCGACCCTTACACCGGACTAATATAATAGGGGTGTGAAAGTCCGGTGCTTAGAGCTGACCGGAACTGGTTATACGTCTCCGGGGAAATCCGGGTCATATACCGGCAATCAAACGTTAAGATCTCAACGATTACATTAGGCTTAATAATAAATGGTGCTAACTTCATTGCGATAATTTACGGAAATTGCTTTATTATACGATTCGGAAATTGATAAAACCAAATAAAAGAACTCATAAATAGCATTTCGAAAACTATTTCATTTTTAGTTATTTCGTAATTGAAAAATGGGTTGGGATTTTATATTTATCACCCTACTTGGTGTGTTTGCTGTTACGAAACTTCAGATGTTATAAATAACTCAACTGAGTACTTCTAAGAAATCTTGTAACTGACATTTGTATGATTTCATCATTTATTATGAACAAATCTCTCCAATTTCGCAGAATTCACTTTCATGGCTGCATTTTAATTAATGCATACCACTTTCCTACTCTTAACCAAACGGAAAATATATTTTTGCATTTCGAAATAATAACTTGAATACACTTACCATCATCCTCATCGTCTTCAACTTTGCAGTCAATATTTAACGGACTGCTGGCTCGTCCTGTTGCACTGTGGCGCAGATGAGCCAAATGTGTCACTAGTAATTTTCCTGATCGTGAATTACCTGCCCGGGATTCAAACTCAGACAGGTTTAACTCACATAAATCAGTACCTGTCTCAGGAAACTTAGACGCTTCAGGTTCAGGGCTTAACGAGAATTTATTCGTTGCCCATTTGATCCAAGAGTCTATATGAGATTTTTTCCATTCTTCTGGATCTATAAATAATTCGAAATTAATTTGTGTCATCCAATTACAAACTATCCAAATTTATTCTTACTTGTTGGAACCAACACCATCGGATCCTCTTCTTCAGTATCTGCATCTTCATCAGTTATTTCTTCAACAATATTCGTAATCTTTTCAGGATTGCTTTTCAAGTTGCATCTTTCAAATTTATCTTCATTACCAGATACTTTTTCAATCTGTGGTTCTCCTTCCGTCGCACAACTATTTTGTCGCTCAAAACTTTGCATCGAATTCGTCGCTGGTTGCAAATCAGTATACTCCAAATTAGTCTCAGTAGAATCATTCGTTTGAACACTACTAGTTGGTGATTGCAAACATAAACTTCTTTCAGCTTCAGCGAGAAGGAAATCCATTGTTTGGTTGTACAACAACTCCTGAGGAATATCAGGAATATCTTCATGTCGCTCATTCGATTCAGTTTCGTTTGAAAATTCACAAATTGTATCAGTAATAAGGAATTGTTTAGATATTGAGTCAATTGGGTGAAAATGCTTCGATATTTCATTTCGGTTGTATTCTTTAATATTTGAGGTACACTGGAATTGTTTCGAAATTGAGTCAATTTCCTGTAATTGTTTATATATTGAGTCCTTTTCATCCAATAGTTTGGATATTGACTCAGTTTGGGGTGACACTTTTGAGTCTCTGTTGTACTGTTCGGTATTTGAGGTAGATTGGTTAATAAATTGTTTGGATATTGAGTTTGGTGGAAGGTATTGTTTGGATATGTTGTCTGTTGGGTGTAATGGCTGTTGAAATTGTGTGATATTTGAGGCTGGTTGGCTATTTGATGTTGAGTCAGTGGATGTTCGTTCAGTTTTGCGAAATTGTTTGGAAATTTGTAGAATTTCTTTTTGTTGATTGAGGAAGTGTTTATTTGACTCGGCTTGGGTAGAAAATAGTTTGATATTTGAGTCGAAATGGACGAGAAATGTTTTGGATATTGAGTCGTTTTCGTGCCCAATTTGTTTATTAGATATCTTTTCATTTTGGTTTGATTCAATTTGATTAGAGAAATGTTTGGATATTGAGTCAACATACGTCGGTAATTTGGAACACTGGGTATTGGTTTGGTCCATCGTGCCATCTTTGGCACTAATGTTACTTGGTAGCACTTTCAAATCACTAATAATATTAATAGGTTTTTTCACTTCTAAAGATGATTCACTTTTTGTTTTCTTTCCTTTATAATTACGAGAAGATTTACAACTCCGCTTAACATCATTCCCTTGACTATTACTCCGATATCTACTTTTGCAAACTACACTTTTATCTTCAACACTTTTAGGCCTATTTTGCAGCAATCGCTTCAACAACTCCGTCGTACTAAGTCGGGCTATTACACTATTTTCATTTGCACTAACTTCACTTGGCTCTAGATGAAATGTTCTAGTACCAACGGCTGTTGAAGTCGAACTGTTCGAACTATCTGATTCAGTATTTTGAGTTCGCATGGCTGATTCATTCAAGTTGAAAAGTTTCGTAGAAAAATTTACGCTTGCTTTTATTCAGAAATCGTCTGGCATTGTATAGAGAGGAAAAACCCAAATGGTAGCGCGATGATTATTGAGATACTTTCTTAAATTCTTAGTAAAATCATTGCAGATTCAAATCATGAATGAATCACGTAATTCTATAGTAACACAACTTATTTTTAAAATGACTTTTCGTTACTTCTAAGTAAAGTTTGTAATACAACTTATGAATGAATCATTTAAATATTATAGTAAGTTTTAGTAGGTAGATAGTGTTTTTTTTTTTGATTACATTAGATTATGAATCATTATTTGTGGAAGTGATTAGTGTATCCGTTGTGTAGGACCAAATTGATTTCACTATTTGTTTAACCGTTGTTACTAATTATGTTAATGAATGAATCATTTTATATTTAAAACTAATTCACGTAAAATTACTGAATTTTCTTGGGACTCATGTGGACATGCTCTTCAACCGCGAACTATATTCAAACTGGTAAACTGGCGAGCTACCAACGCGGTATTATGAATGAACAGCCGTTTTTAGTTGCCAATTGGTTTAAACAGAATAACAAAAAACGGGTAACTCCTTTTGAATAATCGAAGATTGTTCTTATTGGCTCGGTTTAAACTGAGAGGCGGTCTAAGTCATACTTAAATCGTTAAGTAACACTATAAATTATAGTTTTTCTATTTTTATTTTGACCTCAAGCACTAAAGACAGTATTACAAACATTTGTATTAATATTAGAAAGGCGCTTTTTCTTATATTGACATCCAGTTGCATAAACGAACTCGAGGACGTTGGGGGCACAAAAGTGGCATCTCCTAACGTACCAGTTCACAACTGGTATAAAAATATTACTTTTTATAAAATTCATTCATATTTATTTTACAAAAAAAACATTTATTTAAATTTATTTTAAAAACGCTAATTACAAATCTGTCCAGTGGAAGTTTTGCGAAATATATAAAAAATTATGAAATAAAAAAAATTCTTTATAATGTAGCTTGTGATTTGGGCTTTATAGAAAATTACTGTGTTCCTGATTATTATATAAAAATAATAGCAGTTTTATTTTGGCGTTTTTTTTTTTTCGTATATACTGACTCAGAATTCTTAATCACTATAATTTGATGTTAAAAATATTGAAGCAATATTGTTCCTATATATAGAATTAAATATATTTCGTTGTTTAAAAATATACACTGTAAAAAATGGGTGTATATTTACTATTAATGTAAAATTTCACTAATTATTAATGTAATAATTTGTTTTAAGAATAAAATTAATAGTGATTTAAAAATTAAAATTTTTTGTTAGTTAAAAAACTGCTTCAAAATTAATTAATTAAATTTTATTTAAACTAATTGAACTTTTTTATATCAATTGCGTATTATTCTAACAATATGAAAAATTATTTATAAAGTTTGCTTTAAAATTATTAATACTAATTTCAATGAATGCATTTAAATAAATAGATTCTAGACATATTTTTAAAACAAATACAAAATCGTATGTATGCTTGGTTAGTCAGAACCAGTAGAGATTAACCGTGACGTCATAAACCACAAAAAAGTACCGTAAGTCTGTTAATATAAAAGTTACTCTAGTCTAGTTCATGGTGAATTCAGATCGCGTATTCTATAAATATCTTAGATTCGCAATTAAACCCATGACTAGACAACTAATATACTTTTATAACAACACTTGGAGCATAACCACATTAACTATGGGTTTTCCGCTTACTATACTTAACATTTTCAATTAAAATCAAGTTCTTTTCTAAGTTTGCCGTAAAACAAAATAAGACCACACAATAATATTTTTTCGCTATACATTAAAATAAAAAATGTTTAAAATAAAACAAAGAAATATTCGTGAAAATGTTTATTAGAAATTAAACGTTAGTTTTTTTCTCTAAGAAATTGGTACCGTCGTCGCCTAAACTTTGACGCCGGCTGGGCGCTCGCGTCTTCCTTCCACGAATTTTATAAATCGATTTCCATCAGAAAATAAATACAACACACGCGCAACCAACACATATAATTAATTGTGTGTTTATATATATATATATATATATATTTAAACAATGTCTAATATAGAAACAAATACAGATTTATTAATGAAATGGACAAAAAGATATTCAGATCTCGTAGTCGAAACTGATATTGTATTTTGTTTATCATGCTCAAGAAAAGTGAGGTTCTTTAATTTATGTACTTTTATAAAATTATTATTGACTATATGTATTAATATTATTTTAGATAGATTGTGAAAATCAATCTCAAATTGATCAACATATAAGTTCAGAAGGCCATAAAACAGCTTGTAGGTCTAAAATGCAAGCATTAGGTTTAGAAGCATGTGCGATGTGTTGCCTTATATCATAAATTCGTCTGAAAGCACAAACAAGACTCCTAGAGACATCTATATTGCTACTATCTAACTAAAAACCTAAAAGGCTCAAACCACAGATGCACCTATATACGCTTATATACAAGCAATTAAAACTAGCTAAATATTTATTGTAAATGTTCTCTTAATAAAAATTTAAATTATTTATCGCATTGGATTAGATTTTGTACTTTTAAATACCGTACGCTGTTATTATTATTTTTTGTACCTTTCGCGGCACGGTTTGACAGGAAAGAGATTAATATGTACGGAAGTGTATTCTTTTATTTTTATTTTCGCGGAAAACGAATACAGATAATATCAGATCGCAGGAAGGATGCTTCAGTTTATTTTCTTTTAGCTTAACCGGAGGGTTTCGATTGTTACCTTAGATATATACCGGCGTTATTTTTCGGAACTGTCACTTAAATAGGCGGCGACTCCACGGGTGTTCATTTATGTACATCGCCCGGCACCCAACCTAGAGCCTAACAACATTTTTAAAACCAAATCTTAGAATTTTTATAGTTACATATACTAAAAAAAAAAAACTGATTAGGAAACTGAGTTTCATGAGCTGGGATATTGTTATAAATGTTTGAGAACTGCTGATGAATTATTTGCGGTCATCTTGCACCTATTCCCAATTTAATTTACTATGGTTTTCGCCATGTAAGCATGTAACAACCATTGGTCGGCGGTTAGATCAATAGATTTATACACTTATAATCAGTTTCCAAGATAGACGATCGAAAAAAACAATAATTATTCTGTCAAATGTTCAATAACAGTTAAATATTAATAACTTTCACAGAAATCAGTCTTGCAAACAAGCAAACAAGTTATTGTTTAACTAATAATTATTATAATTTTTTTCTATAACACGTCTAGTACTTTTTTATATTTTATTGTTCATTATATAGTAGATGGGCCCGTCTATGATTTGCTCTTGAATTTTTTTTGTTTAGTAGATTTATGAATCACTATTGTCGCCTTATAGCTTTTGTTAAATATGTTTATAGCTCATGCCGAGCTCATGCAAAACTTAGCACATTTACAGGAAGTTTGCGGTTTTCATACAGCTGTTCTTGGCGCCCGGTGTTGATTTCTTGATAACTGTTATGCTGTCGCCATATAGTCACATGCCAACAAACGAATCATGCTCTGGCTTCGCACATCTGCAATTCAAGAACAGTTTAAAGATGTTTACAATATATTGCTAATGATGTGTATACTATATATATATATATATATATATATATATATATATATAATTTTAAATAATTCAAATATCATTAATGTGCTCTAGGAAGTCGATTTGTATATTCGCTGTTTAAAATGCATAATAGTTAACTTTAGTTGCTTCGCCGGGTCACTTTAAATGAATCACGATACAACACGAATGTTTTCCCGCCTTCTTAATACGCAAGATGAGTAAGATTGAAATGGAATGTTGCCGAAGGTATGCAAACAATCCGAGCTACATTTTGTGAATGAGTAACTTGCCAAGAATGTTCCCATCGTATATAAAATACCTTTTGATTAGGTTACTATACTGTACTGTACACCCCTCAAGCTATAATAATATAGACGCTCCTAAAAACATAAGCACTTTTGTTTCATTGGAATTTTACTTCACTCTTTTATTTGTCTTATGCTGGTTATTTTGTTGCAGGTAAGAATTATGTTAATAACTCCCGAGTACCCTGAACAACAAGTGCCAGAAGCTCTGCCTGGGGGCATCGTTTCCAATATTGTAACTAGTAAGTTATAATTAAAATTGTGTTCATTCGATTTAAGCGTGCGAACCTACAATCTCGTTACGCTTTTAAATTTTTTTTGGATTCATAATCGCATTAATAACACCCAAAATTAGTAATTTTATTTTTAAAACATCTATTGCCTAATTTGATACCATTTATTAGTTAATAACTCGCCTAAGTAATATGTGACCAGAAATACACAACGGAAGCGTAAGAAATTATTTTATTTCAATATGTTTAATTGTTATTTAGATAATCGAGTAAAAGAAACAAAATATTATTTTAATACTTTATTAATACACTTATACATTAGATATCCCAGATTTTTCGACCTGTTCTAACAAAATTTGCAAATTAGTATCAAACAATTCGCACCTTATAGGCATTTCTAACGAGTAAAATGGATTTTTTAGCGCATAATCTGCATATAATTCATAGATACGTCGTAACAAAATGTCCATCCCCGCCTGTGTAGGCTCAGCAACCACCATCAACTTCACACCTATAAACATAAGATTAATTTACCTTGCGCAAATTTACTTATTGCGTTAAGTACCTGTTAAAGTTTGAAAACAATGCAATTTAAAAGTATCCGATTCTAGAATTTCAATACCAGAACACTTCGGTTCTGGACTCAATTGACTAGCAATCGCGAATAAAGGGTAGAACATACTGGCCAAAAAGATTTTCTCATTTGTAGTCATTTTCGCGCGTCCAAACTTTAAATTTATAGGGTAATTTTCACGATTTTCAATAACCTCAAAAGCGTCTCTACCATCATCTAATTGTTTCCCAGTTATAGCAATACCATTTATCGAAAGTAGCACATGCCCCACTGTAACATTTACGATTAAACACATCAAACTTAAAAGATTTAAAACGATATATACCACATATTCCATCTCTTTGTCCAAACTCGACGATAATCTTTTTATTTTCATTTTTTAACTTAATATCTAACGGATAACCAAAGGTTTTTTCGTTTTCGATTTTTGGAACGTTATGGTCATGATTAAATATCAACCCGCCCGATTTTGAAACTATATAAACACCATAAATGACCATTTTCACCCGGTTTTTTTGGGTTTGGGAAACTTTCAAACAGCTGATTTTGACATTTGTGTTTTGACGTACACATGCGTTCAGCTAACATCTATATTTTAAATCTTATATAATTTTTACGAAATAAACAATATTGACGTGTTTAATGACTCGTTTTTGAAAATTGGAACTTATTAGTTATTTTTAGGAGTAAATTTCGTAACATTTTTGGCAATACAGTTTGGTGGAACGCTCAAACAATTAATAGAGTACAATTATAATGCGTCATTGCGTACTATATCATATAATTTTATGAAAAAACGTCACACAATGTGCTCATTTGTGAACAACTGTTATGATTATTCATACTTGACAGAACGCTGCTACAATACAAGCTGAATACACCCTGCTTTGTGTGTCTATTAAAATTTTTGTATTTACGGAGTTAGACAGTGTATTTTTAATTATAATGGATATAAAAGTGAGTTTCTAAATTTATACTGCATGTTCTATGAATTTTATAATTAATATTTATTTAATTTACAAAAAAAAATGACGTTCGTTAGAATAAATTACAAAAATATGCCTGCTCCAATGGTGTGTTGTAATTCAATAATTAATTTTTTATTATTATATATATATATATATATTTATTATATAAATAATATGTTTATATTCGTTATAATTTTAGGGTATAGGTTATGCTATTTATCGGGGGTTTGTAGACAGCGTCCAAGGAACGTATACGTTATTTTATCTAGACAAGGAGATAAATCAAAGAACTCGATCTAGATTATCACCTACAAAGCAACATAACACCCCGAATCAACGAAAGAGTGAAACTAGTGATGTGTCTCATTCTCGAGCCCTAAAAGAACATGAGTACGGTTTGAAATGGGGAAGTTGCACTAAATTCTATATATATATATTAATTAACTTGAACAAAAAAATGCGAGAATCATCGATAGAAAATATTTATTTGCAGCATTGTTAAATTATATAAGCGGGAAATCGTGACGTATCTAGATTTTAGTTAGAGGTTTCATCACCATGTATAACACAGTCGGTAATTTTATTATGATATAATAAATATCAATATAATTATATTGATGCTTATTATATGATGATTTTAAGATGTAGCACTTTTAATTTCATTATTTTCACATTTCATATATTGTTTTTATTATTATATTACCAAAGCTAGCAATTAAATTACCCTTGAGCTGCGCAGTTGCTTGTTAATGTTCAACGCCACCAAAACTACAATATATAAATATAAATATATATATATATATATATATATATATATATATATATTTACTTATATGAAGTAATAAGTATTATAACTGCGCCGTACCGTTCTTCTGCGCATCTGAATCCCACAGCTATTTTTGTAATTTACCGCTATAGGGAATATACCCTCTTCAGTGTGTTATGCGATGAACAGGGAACATTCTCTTTAGCGGCGCACACAATTATAATTTACTATACATATATAAAAAAGGGTGAATTGGAACACTTATTTATGATTTTTTACAATTACTATTATGATTTTGCATAAATCGAAATATTTTTTTATTGTGCAGCTTCCTCAGTTGATATGCGATTTTATTTTTCTGATTGGAATTTCGATTGCAGAAAATCCAAAGTATTGAAACGAGTGTTTCAATGTTGCGCCCTAAACGGGGGCGTGTTTTTGAGCAGCATTATGTTATTTTATTGCCTATTGTTACCTAGTTTGAAACTGTTATTATTTATTATATTCGGCGATGAATCGGGAATGGGTCAAAGTATTTGGTCGTACATGCGACCAGTACTGTCGTTTGTGTTTGAGGCAGTCTGGGTGCTACCATTATTTTTATTGAGTAAAGTCGTGAATAGTTTATGGTTTCAGGTAACTTTTGATGTGCTCATGAAAATGTTTCAGTTTCTTGATATTTATATTTTAGGATATAGCTGACTCGGCATACAGATACAGCCGTGGTAGACCTCAGTTTATGCAAAGTTTAAGCAAATTAATAGCGGATACTTTGTTTAGTATATTAGTGCAAGCATTATTTCTTCTGCAAGCATTAATTGTCAACTGGATTCCATTAATGGTGTTGGGTGATATACTTTGTTTGGTGCATATGACTATGTTATATTCTTTATATGCGTTTGAATATAAATGGTTTAATATGGGGTGGGAATTACATAAAAGATTGACATTCATCGAAAGCAATTGGCCTTACTTTATAGGGTTTGGACTGCCATTAGCTGTACTTACGCAAATGTCGTCTAATTGGGTAGTTAGGTAATATATTTTCTAGTATATAGGGTTGATGCCTGTTTTAATTTATTTATAAATTAGATAAAATAGGTAATTTTTTTTTAGTGGTTGTATATTTTCGGTCCTATTCCCATTATTTATAATAAGTGGCAATGAAGCTAATCCAGTAACAGACGTATGGTGAGTGATTTTAATTATTTTAATTAGCTGATTACATATTTCAAGGCCCACTCATGTCTGGCTAAAGGTTACAGATAAGTTATTAATTGTATTCGCGATATATGACTGTTAATAACGTGTACATCGAATAATTCCTCACAAAAAAATTTGGTTTTTTAGTGATTATCCACTTCAGTTATTCTCACCAGTGATTGCTATTTCAAATACGTTGTTCAATCGCACTATTGGACAAGCCCCACTACATACCGCCCAAATTCGAAGATGATCTTTACTTATGACTCTTTTTTACCATGACCGTTACCGACAAAATAATCACATTTGATTATAAATACATAAAACATTTTCATTTTGTCAGATTAATCAACTTCGAAATATGTTACACTTTGAATTCGATTCGAACATATTTCGGAACCAATTAATTTGTAGGAATCACCTATGTTATTTAACATATATTAGAAATCACAATTTAAACAAATACAGTAAATTTTTATCATCATGACTGACTATTTTTGCAAACGGGATTAAGACAATCCGTTTCTTTTGATTAAGCTTAAATATTATAATCAATGTGATAAATGCCAATTTTTAACGAAATCCATTATTTGTTATTATTAATAATAATAATAAAATAAGCTTTTGTACGCTTTTTAAAATAAATGTTTTGTTAGAAAAGGTCACAATGGAACTTTTGTATGTTGGATAGTTTTTTTTTTTAAATTTATTTAATTGGATTGTTATTAATTCTATAATCACTTGTCGTATTTTTTAATAGTGATTATTAGAAATTAACACAATTTGTGTTACATAAACTAGTCTTATATTCCTATAATAGGATGCGGAAATGCTGAAGTTGGTTATAAGTTATTTAAACACCAATCTGCTATTTGATTATATATTTGGCAGTTATTTTAATCTTTTCCTAACTTCAGCCTAATTTACGAATTTTGCGCAGCGGAAACGTGTTCGTCATTAAGCTTTTGGTTTCTAAACTGGGATATTTTGCAACAAAATATGTTGTATACTGAATAATTTGGTTTGAAAAAGATCGAAATGACTTATATTCTAAAAGTAATTTTTGTGAAATTTTTATACAATTTAAATAATTATATTTTCACATAAAATACAATAATTTATCATTAAAACTAAAAACAAAAATACACATTGTACATACATGTTATTTAAGAAAAATATTACATTTTAAAAGTAATTGTGTTTCATTGTGTCAGGACATCAACAAATCTCTCAAAGTCCCTGTTGAATTATCCATTATATCATCCGGAGGTTCCTCTTTGATCTCAGGAACGGTTTTATAATTATTATAACTAATACTACGTTGTAACGTTTCGAAATTCAACGACGGATCTAACTCATCCAAAACATCCGGATTTCTACCCACTTCAAATTTACTCCATTTATAACTTGAACATTTTCTCGTACCCGGCGACGATTGAATTAAATTCAAAATTGTGGGGTGAGAAAGACCGAAAAACTCATTACCTCGCGGCCGAATACTAACTACATCCATTTGTAATGATTCATTTATGTGTTGCAACAATAACGTATGACAAATATCAGGGTTTGAACCGATGATTGGTACTAATAAATCATTATCTGCGGTAATATCAAAACGAGGTACTCCATTATTATCAGATATCTTACATGTGTAGACACATTTAATACGGGGTTCTTTTAAACTTCCGTAAACTCGAGTGCTCACATACCCAACAGGGTATATTACTTCTTCGGTGTGAAATTCTTGACGATCCTGAACTACTTCCCCTAACGAATGCACTGTAAGTCCGTTCAATTCGATTGGAAAAACCGGACGTCCGGTTGAGTCTAAAGGAATTTGTTGTACGACTTTTTTGCGCATACGCGAATTTGACTTGCGGACTTTGGCGGGACGATGTTCTAAATTTATAAATGTTACAGAATAAAATGGGTGTGATGGCGCTAAAATAGGGGAGTAGATTGTGAAAATGGTGTCTTACCGTGATTGTCTGAATTGGGTCGTTTACGATTTTTCTTATGTTCATTATGATTTGAAGAGGTTGATTTGGTGTTTACTTGTACTTCTAGATCGGAATGTGGTTCGAATTGATACAATTTCTTTAATAGAAACCTTCGTTCTTCTTTAACGATTAAAATATTCTCTTGTACTAGTGCTACTTGGTCGCATAGTGCTGCATTTTCCTTTGAAATAAATTTCTTTAATTAGTTCTTTCATAAAAGTAAACATTATTTATTGTTCGGAATATTAGAAAATAGAAGAAAAATATATAAATAAATGTGTTTATTTATAAGTTGGGTTATGTATACTCACTATCACTAGGTCCTTAATTATTTTTTTGACTTTTTTCATTTTCTTTTTATAATCCATGCTATGCTGCTGTTTACTTGAGTAATAATTATATGAATTAGACATTTTTATGTTTAACCAATTTTAGAAAAGTCAAAATTAAAATTGTGACATTAAAATGAAGGTAGCAGCAATTAGGCAACCACCTATACAGCGAACGCAAGCTTAAAACAGAAATCCTGTTTTTTGAACAACTCAATTCACCCCACTTTAGACACTCAAACGTCTGTCAGCTTATATACGTCTTAATCAATGTAGGCTCACATTATTATACTATAATTATTACTTAGTAAAGCCACAGCTTTATCGTAATTATTAGTAAAAAATTTGGATCTTAAATAAATAGAATTCAAATAGAATTTAATAAAATAATATTTTATTTATTAATTAGTAAATGTTAATACAATAAATGTAAAATGTGTTCATCGAAAACATGAATTTGTCTATTTAATATTCAAAAACTTATTTCTAACGATTTAAATAATTCAGTCTTCAAAGTGTGGAAGTTCTGCAACATTTTGTTCATAATGCCCTAGCGGTCGCTGGTTTTTCGGATCGAATGGGCTGCTTAAAAATAAGTTTGCTGGATATTTTTTGCCTAGTGCCTCAATTTCGTAATGCCCCTTTTTGAGATAATCTGGTGTGATTATTTTACCTTTAGGATGACTGACATATCTAAATTATATTTAAGTAAATAAATAGTTGTTGAAAAGAGACAATTTATATCTGAGTTACCCAATTCCAATACTGTGATCTAAAGCAAATCCAAAGTCGCCTCGGCGCAAAAATCCAACAATATAGTCATCGCGCCAAATTGTTTCGTTACCATAAACCGGAACTTTATCATTTAAAGTGAAAAATGCTCTTCGTTTCTTCATTCCTTCCGCTCTAACTTTATCGACGTACCTCATACCTTGATACTCACCTGTTTTTCGACACACCATACCTAAATTTGCTTCAATCGGATTATCATCTAATCGCAAATCATGTCCCCATAAATGGTATCCTAAAATTGTCATTGTTAACACAACCTGACGATGTGTTTCAAACAAATAATAAACCTTTTTCTGTGCTTAGAGAATATAAAGCTTTGAATCCAGCGTTTCGCATATCGAAACCTTTCCCAATCTTCTTAATTTTATTGTAGACTAATTGGCACTGTGCGATTGGAATGTGTAATTCGTAGCCTAATTCACCGACGAAACTAACTCGGATTGCCCGACAAGTGTGGCCATCTATACTAATTAATTTAGACATTAAAAACGGGAATTGTTCATCTGTTATTGGTGTTTCGGTCATTGCTTGTAACATTTCACCACTGAAAGAAATTACATTTTGAAAACAATATATAATTGTAATTTAAATTTATACCTTTTCGGTCCTTGAAGTGATAACACTCCCATTTTATTAGTCACATCGGTCAAAACCGATTTGAAGTTCTTTTTTTCTAAAGAAGTTTTCAAATGCGCATAAGTTTGATATCCAGTTGCTCCACCCGCAACAATATAGAACCCAGTTCCCTGGAAACACATTAATATATCTTCCTTGTTCTCTATTTAATCTCTAAAATAATACTTTTAGAATAGGTCCAACAAGAGTCCCTAAACCTTGATTCAATCTCAAAACTGTTACATCCGCTTCAACTCCACCTTTAGAATTTAAAGCACAAGTATAGACGACCTTCTCAGGATCTACTCTTGTATTTGCTGTAAACAACCAATCAGCAGCTTCTTTTGCGTCAGGTCCTGTCAGGTAAAATTTAGCAAAATACGACATGTTGAATAGTGCTATTCGATTTCTGCAAGCAAGAGCTTCTTCTTGTACCTATGAGTTTAAAATTTTAAATGTTGGAACAGTTTAAATGTTTTATTTTTGTGTACTATGCTGTGGTGTTTGGGAAAGTCAAAAGTGTAATTCGAAGCTAAAGCTTTTTCGTAGCGGGTATCTTCGTTTCGATCATGCCCGTACGCTCCATACCAGTCGTAAGGCTGGACAGGAGCTGTTCCTGATTTTAGGAAATAGCCTGGACGTTCCCAGCCTTGTTGTTGGTCCATTACTGCTCCAAGCTCTACCATTTCCTAACAAAAATAACAAATAGACTTTTGTTTCGAAACAAATGTATAGTTTATACATCGTGGAACATGTCCTTGACGAGATTTCGTCCAGATAAATGGTCATCGTGTGGCCATTCGATGCTATAAGTTCTGGTATAGTTTTCGTGTGATTGTTGCTTGATCCAACTTTTATCACCTCTCATTAGAGGTGTAAATCTTCGAATATCGTAAGAATATAAATGTAGATCTGGTCTTCCTTGAGTTATCCAAATAGCTAATTGTTCTGCACAACCTCCTCCCAACTGCATTCCTCCAGAATTAAATCCACAAGCGTAGAATAGACCTTAACAACAAAAGAACCTATTCATTTACAAGTACAGTTTCTTTAAATAGCCTTAAGAAAAATATGTCTTTACTCTAGAGTGAAAATTATAAAAATAATTACCACTGAGTCTTGGATCTTCTCCTAAAATCGGTTTATGATCAGGAGTAAAACTTTCTGGACCACAAACTGTTGATTTAATCCCAGCTCGACCAAAGGCTGGACAAAGGAGGGCTGCTTGTTTTATGTGTTCTCCAAAAACATCAAAGTTTAAATCGTAGAGGCCAAAATGAAAATCTTGAGGTATCTAGAGAGAAAATAAAAATCTCCTAAGCTGAAGGGTGTTTCGCATTATTTATTCGTGGTCGTTACCTCTTTCAGCAGTTCAGGATTCTTTTCATACCCTCCCATGCAAATAGACTCTCCTTGAATCCTAAAATACACCGATGAGTCATGGTCTCTGATATTTGGAAGACCTTTGACACCTTTCATGCCCTCGGTGACAACATAGGCATGCTTCATTGGAACTAACGGTAGTTCCAAACCGACCATACTAGCTACTTCTCTTGACCAAGCTCCACAAGTGTTCACAACAACTTTGGTTTGGATAACACCATGAGGTGTTTCCACACCAGTTATTTTACGGACACCTGAGCTTGGGTCGATTATTATATTTGTTACTGGACAATGTTCGACCAACTATAAAGTGATATTAATTTTGATGAGAATTTTAGACGATATTGCGAATGATTTTTAATCGAAATCAAACATTGTGTATATGTATGATATCTTACTTTTCCTCCATGCTTTTTTGAAGCTTTCATCAAAGCGTTGCATAACATTGTTGGATCTACTACTCCATCAGCTGGACTATATAAAGCTCCATAGAAAGCTTTTGGGTCCAATAAAGGAAATAATTTACATGTTTCGTCTGGGCCTATGATGTGACTCTCAAGCCCAAATAAATGTGCTAGGGTTGAAAAGCGACGATATTCATTCAAACGCTCCTAAAATTAAATGATGCTTAGAATTGTTGGAACTATTTGAATTTAGAACTTGCTATAATTTTGAATAGCTTTCGAAGAAAATATATTCAAATATGTATGTATGAGAATTTAATTTATTTGTTTATTAAATTAGATTAGATTTAGATTAAGAATCATAACTAAGCATAATTCAAAAAATTGAGATTCTGTTAACATATTTCTAGGAATATGTTTGTTAAAATTATGCTTTACATGTTATGCTTGGAGCATAAAAAATAATATTGCAAAATAACAAAATAGTTTTATGATAATTCTTATCAAAACAAATATGTAGTAAGAAATTTGCGTAAAAAAATTGATAGCATCTCGAAAATCGTAAACTTTTTACTCAATTTTTACAACTTTTGATAATATTCAGGGCTATTCTTAACATTTTTTACCGAATCTTAAACGGAGAGTTATCAGATTTGCAACAAAGAAGTGATCTTTGCCAACAATTTTCGCGATCATTTCTAGAAAATATTCCTAATTATTTTATTAAATACACAAAATTAATTAGCAAATTTTATTTTCAATCAAATTTTCATCTGCAAGCTTGAACTTATGTAGCCATTTTAATTTTCTTTGAGTCTCTATTATACCTCATTGTGTGCAATGAAAATACCCCCATTGTTAATCCACCCTGGATCCAACCCAGTTTCTTCGCTGACTTCTGTCATTATTTTTGTTGTATTTGCTAATATTGTTGTTTCAATATCGTTAGGTCTTTGTCGCCATATTAACCCTGCTGTATGCCATGTTGTTCCACTAGTAATTTTATTTCTTTCGAGTAACACTGCATTGACCCCTCGTTTTGATAATTGGTACAGAGTATTGCATCCCACATTACCACCCCCTAAGTTGAGGAATTTTATGTAATCGCGTAAAGTTTTAAATCAGAAACAATGTTACACAGAATATGTGTAAGAAAAATTTTGTATTTATATAATCAGAGAAAACATTTATGTTAATAAATAATATATTTATTATACAGTAATAACTAATATTAGTTTACTAGATTTGATTAGTATTTAATATATATTTAGTCACAGTATCAATAAACTACCTATAATAACGACATCAGCACTCGATGGTAACTCGGCCACACTCGAAAATTTCACATCTTTCAGTAACCCGTATTTTTTCGAGTTAAACACACTTTTTGACGCTGCCCGGAACATATTAAGTTATCTAGTGAACCACAAATAAATTTGTTATGAGATTCAGATGTGTTTGACATCACTGCTAAGTCAAATGAGTTATAAATGATTGATCAAAACATATTTGACCCCAGAGTCGTTATCGCAATTGACCGTAGATCGTCAATATATTTCCCAGTTACAAAAACGTTACAAATTATCATATCGCCTTAGTACATACGAGAAATCTTAAGAATTTTCTAATCTATTGAATAAATATACTATTCAATCTTTAATTTTCGTTCGTTATATAATTTTCCTAACTTTTAAACTAAGAGTTTCTATTTTATTATTTATATGTTCGAAACTTTTTATAAATAGTACATTGCATTGGATGACCAATAAACGTACTTTGGGACATATTTGCTATTTAATAAAACACCATAATATAAGAATTTTCCATAGTATATAATATATATATATATATATATATATATATATATATATATATATATATATATATATATATATATATATATATATATATATAATCTAATCTAAATGTGGCACAGTAATGGCATATCAAAGTATGCAATAGAAATGTTGGGAACAAGAAATAATAGTTTTATTTTGTTGAAAATTTTATTTGTAAAAAAATATAACATGACTGTTTGAAAATATTTGATTAAATAATGTTTTTGTTTATATATTTTGATATATATTTCATTACATAATAATAACTTTTAAACACGTGGTAATACATTAAATAATTAGTTATATTTAAATATAATATAATTTAAAATTTAAAAGTTTGCGCTATGCCCAATATTTGTAAACAGAACAAGAAGAGCGAATTTCCCACCTTTTTGTGATTGTGTTTCGTCGTAATAACTGTCAAACGTAGTCGCCAAGTTCCTTTGAAAATCACCAAATTATATGTCTATTTCTCCAAGAAATATCATTTCAGGTATTTCTTGAGTAAGATTACTCTTTCGGCGTATGAATCCAGTGTTTATAATCCTGTGAAAGTCTTGTGTTATTTAATTTTTTAACCAAAACGTGAGCAATGGCCGACGCACAAGAAACTTCGTTCGATCCAAACAATACGGAAAATAATGAAGATATGGAAGTTGTAACAATGGTAGATGTTCTCAAAGAACAACAGGAGCTCCAGGAGGATGCTGATGCCGTTTTAGGAGGGTCTGACGAGAAAAATTGTACTTATTCTAAGGTGAATATAGGTTACCATTACAATTTCATTTAATAATTATTGTATTTAATTTGTTATATTCTAATATATACTAATGGTAAATGGATACAATCTTATATTTTTCCATACGATAAACTTAATGAACAATTCCGTTGTTCTACATGCGCCATTGGATCATAACAACGCGAAACAACTAAAATATCCGAATAGTCTCTTCAAACAAATTTCTAAATATGTTTTTAAATCGATTTTTCACATTTACTCTTTGTTTACTGTGCCCATCTAGCGTTTTGCGTTTTTGTTATTTGTATTCTAAGAACGCAAATTTGAATTGTACGCAAGTTTTGTTAGTTATGATGAGAGAAAAGTTAATTTTCGTTTCCAGAAATTATTTCTTGAATATATTATATACTAAAATGATTTGACCATTGTCTTACATAGATATGATCGTAGCGTAGGTTATTGTTAATTTATTCAACCTGTAGAATATTTTAGTTTGTTTACATTTAACTATAAATCAGATAATTAATTCGTTAAGTTGTCGAGAAAAAATTGTGATATTAAATAAACGATTAGGAAATGTCTCAATAGGTCTTTGACGAAATATTTAAATTCTGCAGGGTTACTTGAAGCGGCAAGCACTATACGCTTGTATTACCTGCATTCCAGAAGCCAAAACAGATCCTCTTAAACGTTCAGGTATTTGTTTAGCTTGTAGTTATCACTGTCACGAAGGACATGATCTCATAGAACTCTACACAAAACGTAATTTCCGTTGCGATTGTGGTAATAAAAAATTCCCAGAACATAAATGCAACTTAGAACCTGAGAAATCAGATGCAAACGATTTAAACACATACAATCACAATTTCTCCGGACTTTATTGCACTTGTGAACGACCCTATCCCGACCCAGAAGACAAAATTATTGACGACATGATTCAATGTATCGTTTGCGAGGACTGGTACCATTGCAGACATCTAGGATCTACCAATCCAACCTTGAACAGCTACTCAGAAATGATCTGTTCGGGTTGCATTGGAAAACATGAATTTCTATTAAACTATAGCGGTTTAGCTGTATCGAAAGTTACACCTGAAGATGACTTGAAAACAAATGATTCAGAAGTTGTTACTGTTAAGTCGGAGGAAACCAGAAAGGTTCAAGTTGAAAGTCCTCCTGGTGATGGTGAAGTATTAAATAAATCAGATTTAGATTCTTGTAAAATGCCTGCACGGAAATCTGATTTGATAACAGCGAAATTCTGGCCGGAAAACTGGAGAGCGAATCTTTGCACTTGTAAATCGTGTATGGATGTTTACGAAACTGATAATATTAGTTATTTGATTGATAATCAAGATACTGTACATTTTTATGAGGAAAAAGGTAAAGCTAAAGCTTTAGCAGAGCCTGGGGAGTCGGAATATGAACAAGGTTTGAAAGCTTTGTCGTCGTTGGATCGAGTGAAACAAGTTGAAGCAATTACTGAGTATAACACAATGAAAGAGCAACTGAAGGAGTATTTACAAAAGTTTGCTGATAATAAAAAGATTGTCAGAGAAGAAGATATCCGAGAGTTTTTCAGTTCGCTTTCTGCTAGAAAGAAACAACGAACTGAAGTACCATATTTTTGCCGTTAGAGATTTGTAACAAAGAAATTAAAAATTCTTTTTGTCAATTTGCGCGGTTTTATTCATTATCTCGTTTTTATGAATGCAGTATTCGTAAAGTGACTCAGTATTTATTAGATCCTCTTTAAGTTGTTCACTCATTTCGTAAGATAAAATCTATTTTCTTATGAAAATCTTTAATAATAAAAAATTCTGGTGAATGCTAATGTATTACTACGTTTATTTATATAGTTAAAGTTTAATTGAAATTGCAAATTTTATTATTTGAACTTCAATTTTTTCATGTATAAAACGGAATTTAGGGAGACCAATTATTATTTAAGAAATTATTTGTAACATGACAAATTGTATTTGTAAACAAATAAAAACTATTATTTTTATTAGGTTTCTCATGATTTTGACATGTGTTTGCGTAAATCAGTATTTGTTGTTGAAAAAGTCGAAATAAAACAAATAAAATTTATATATTATTGTTTACTCTTCATAGATATTATAACACATTGAATTTCCCTATAGCTTATATTCACTAAATTATTGTCTACTACATAAATAATAACCACCATAAATTATTATCTACCGGGGTTGATCCGGACATAAAATGATAACACATTGAATTTTAATGTAACCCCGCTCCATAAATAATAAATAAGGACAATCAATTACTATCTACCGAGGTTGATCCAAACATTCCTTGATTGAAATATGAAACAAGAATGGCGTTTGAGTTTAGTTCGGTTGTACAGTTGCAAATTGTTAAATGAAGACTCATAAAATGACAATAAAACCATTTATATTAGAATTTATTCTATAATAGGTAACAGAAACGGTACATCTAAGACTTTCTTCCCATTACCCATATAGACGATACCATAAAATGGCGTACGTAAATTATGATAAAATATTAAACCAGGATAGTATAATGATTTTACAATAGCAATTCGTCCTTCGTAAATTTGAATGGTCCAACACCCAATAGGTATATCAATATCTGATGTATCCAGAAAATCCAAAGCGTAGTTATAATCGCGTCTAGTTAGTAAATTAGTGTTCCATTTATTTTGTGGGCTTCTAAAGTGTAAATACGATTTTTGCTCCCTGGATTCGCGTTCGGTTAGCCCTTCAAAGCTTAAATTTTCAACAGTTACTGCATCAGGGCGTTTGAACAGCACACCTCGAGGCACAACTCTAGCTTCTTCGTTAATAAAATAAATTGTAGCAGCTAGACGATTTTCTTCTTTCAATCGCTTCGTACAATCATGATTTCCGTACATTTTATTCAAAGTAGGATCGTCTCTTTCGCATAAAATATCAATCACCAAAGCTGGATCTCCTTGAAAGTTTGTTGTCGCTAACGGCGTTAACAATTTCGCCCGATCCGTAACTTGTGGCAAAAGACCCCAATCAATGCAATTCGTACTGTAGTAATACACTTGTCCCAGTAACACATCTTTTACATAACCATACGCAATGTAATAATCTTTTGATGTCCCAAATATCTTCCCCCAAAAAAAGATATTGCGAAAATGATTTTCATTTTGAAGAAGCAGTAGAGAATTTGTTAGTATTATTGACTCTTCAGTACCCAATATTACACCACTGGCAGTTCCAATTACATCCAAAGTGTTTAATAATATATTTATGTTCATTTTCGGAGTGGAGTCGGATGAAACTTCAAACTGACGGAAACAATTGATTGTTTGGATGTAACTTTGGTGTTTTAGAATTAGTTGTTGAGCATTGTGTTATACAATATTTAAGAATTAATAATAAAAAAAAGCTTGTTACACACGAAAGGTGAGTTTTTTTATATCAAAACGAACTTTATGAGTTTAAGAATATCTAGTAAATTCAAATGTAAGAAATGTTTGTTGCTTGAAGTTTATTTTGCAATGTAGGAGTAAATTGAGCGCTTTAAAACGGAGAGTGTGTGCGAGTTTCTAAATGTCTAATAATTGTTTGTAACTTTGTAATAGTTATATTATTATTATCTGGATGTTTTAAGGTATTGAATTATTTGGGATTCCTGAAAAACATTATTGAGTAGCTTTTAAATTGAGCGCTCTGAAATGAATGCCATTTTGGAGCACGTGATTCGTGCGAGGTTCGTGAATGTCGCACATGAGTAGCGCGTATGTCGCTGTCTCAGCAGTTTATGCCTGAAAGTTGTACGGGAAAGTATAGTAGGTGAATGTTGTGAATAGATTTTTGGTGATTCCTCGTGTTTATTTTCCATTAAAGCAATACTTTAATCATTTTGTTCATCGCCCTTTATTACAAACTAAAAGTTATGGATATGTGAAGTGTGTTTAAGGTACGCTTTTTACCTTGACATTTTGTGTTTTTGCCTGTCTGTAACAAGGACCCTGTACAAAAATATCGTCAAATTCTTTTGTCATGTCGCAGCTCGATAAAAGCTTATTGCGTATAAATTCTCATTGTGTTGTAACGTGAGAAATCACCTGCTCTATTTTTTGCTAACTATCTAAATTCTTGTTCTTGATGAACAACGAATATTTCACGTAGAGAAATAACGTAATGACCCTTGAATAATCATTTCGGAAATGTTTACAAAAAAAATCATGCACAAAGATTATTCTAGAAACTGATGGCTTAAACGTAATTATTTTCTATATTTCATAATATATATATATATGAGTAATCCTCGTTTGAATCTCAACTTTATTTGCAAAGACCATTACACCGTTATTCCATGCAATTTTTTTTTACTTGTAATAGCGATGTAGGTACATGTTCCAAAACACAAGTTTTCATTATATTTACTTTAAAACAAATTCCATTATACTACGCTGTGTTTTTATCAATAATTTCCACTGAATTATTTTGATAGAAAACATGGAAACCTTGAAAATTAAAATCGATTTTTATTAAATGCAATTTAGAAGTTAGTTACTGGAGTCTTGGATGAATTTTAGATTTATTAGTTTGATTTCATGCGGAATTTATCGGATGAAGTAATTATTTTAGTTTTTTTTTCTTTGATTAGATTCGTCGAAGATCCCTTCCCTTGTCGAGGGCCTTGCGACATTGAAAGGTGAGTTCTGATTTATTTTAATTGACCTTTATCGCGAAAAAATAACATCGGATATAAAGTGATTTTACGCATGACAATAGTTTCACGCAATATGACACTCCGGCAGTACCGTAGCAATCAAATCGTACTGTACATTATTAATAAACGACAAACAGCAGAAAATTTATGTTATGACTTATTTCAATCGAAATTACAAGTTAAAACACACTACAATTTGCTTAGTAACACAGATTCGTAGTGGCATGTATTTTGAATGTACAGTAAACATTTCAAAACGGTATAATTTTTGTAAACAATAAGAAAGTCGTATGTATCACATACAAATATATAATTTAGCCCTAAATGAAGTTGTGCTTCCCTTAGTTATGCACATTTGAAGCTATTGTATTTTGAAATGATAGGCATTCTAATAATTATAGAAGCATTGTTTATACTTTCTATTTATACGACCAGGGACTGATTCTAACATTTTTCTGTTTTAACCTTTCTAGTATTTATATTTTGCTTTCATTACAATTTCACAATCTTATATTTTTGGTTAGGTCGTACTAATTGGAATAATTCCAATAATACTGTATTACTACAACAGTTGTAACTTTTTACGTAAGATTATTTGCCATTGAATTGCAGTACCGTAACAGAACAAACAGAAATTAATTTTATTACATATATTTCCTAACTTCCAAAATAAAAATATAGCTAATAAATCGGGCAAATACACCAATATTTATTTTTGATTCTATAAATATATTTCCTGTATTATTTTTATAAGCTTTGATGTCGAAAACATTTTCTATATATATATACAAAGCAACTTTTAATCTAAAGATACAGTTAATATTTTAAAATCGTATTAAACACTAATTATAATTTAGTTAGGGACAGGATACGCATTCAACAAACACAAATTTGATTTCCTTAGCTGATATCTACAATATTTAATACGAAAAACAATAAATGTAATAATATATTATCAGTTTTTTAACGTATTTGTAACTAATATGATTATTTATTATCATACGAATGAAAGAAAATATGGGTACTACAATTGCATCGGATTCCTTAGATTAAATATGTTAATTCTAACTTCGAAACTCGTAAAAACACAAATATTTTCTGTTTAATTGCGAATATTTTGATAAAATCCAGATAAAACATTGTTTATTTATAAATTGCAATGTAATGCGTTGTCATAACTACGTAATAATTATATTTTGTTTATCAAATACTACAATGATTAACAAGTATAAACTAGTTAAAATGACGTACTTAAGAAGTATATATATTCATCTACACGCGCTAATTATTTTTTGGTTTATATAATTGTCGCAATTATTATTTAATCTTAGGAATTAAAATCAATTTCTTGAAAAATGTTTATTTTGAACACTATATAATAATTATTTATAAAATCTGATGGATAAATTAAATTTCTTTTGTTATTACAAATTCCTATATTAAAATTGTGCCCAAAATGTTATTAAATTCTTCAATAATCGAATGAGTAGTAAATTAATTCGTTTTTTATTGTCAATTCACCTTTAATTCAATATGTAGCAGGGGAGAATAAATTAAATGAGAATTTCGGTGTACAGCGTTGTGAATTGTGATCCATTTTAAACATTAATAAGTGGTAATAAAAATTCCTAAAATTTTGTTGAGATATACCATAATATAAAATTATATTCTAAATTTGTGAAACTATTGAAGAAAATAAATAAAAATCTGAAATAGGATTAATATATTTTTGAATTTGACCTCTTTTGCCTATCACACTAATGTTTTACGATAGATTAATTTATAACACTTATCGCGAATGTATTCACTCGTGGTTTGGCAATGCATTTGAAGCAGTACTGATTAAAAATAGATACGCTAATGGGCCCAAAAAACGCACAAAGCTTCATCTGACAAAAATGAACGTGCGCACGTGTCCGCCATGGCCTTACCCATACGGAAATCGTAACATTTCGAAAAACGAAGTTCATATAGTATATGGCAGTTATTTTGAAGGATATGAACCTTATATAGAATTCTTTGTTATGACAAATTACTTTTGTTATATTAAAATGAAAGCTCGTTATTTTCATATTTTAAAGGTTTTATCTACTTTGTTTCATTAAGGTCGCGGATTGAATAGCTACTACGCAATAAACTGCTATGAAATCGACCTTTGGTCATTTTCTCAAAAACGTCTTAATTAAATGAAAAGTATTTAACACAAATGCAATTTCTAGAGTCTCCTGAATACTAAAATGTAATTTCTTTAAAAAAAAAACATATTTGGACATATTTTTGAATTTCTGGACTTATAAATATGTTAATCAAAATAATTTCAAGGCAAAATGAACTGCAAATGTATTTAATTTATTTATGTGAATAGTTTATTCATATTGTGAAAAAAAAACTGCATTTTTAAAAACTATTCACTATTATTTTTGGTTATCAAAAGTAGATAACGCATGTGCATACTTATTTTAATAATTGCTTTGTGCATTGTTAAAATTATTAAAATATAAAAAAAACGCAGACATTTTTTTTAAGCAACATACATTTTTTTTTTTTTTTAAAACCGACTATAAGGGGTAAAACAAATATTTTCCTCGGATCGTATAAAAAATACTGAGGTGTGAATAAATGACCATGATTTCAATGCCAGGTTAACCAGCAGTACCACCACGCATACAAAGACTCAGCTGATTTTCTATTTACTAACATTTGCCAACCGATTTGCACACTCATATACACACAAACACACTCATGTGTACATCAAACAAAAACACACACACGCACACATGAACCTCGCAGTTTATTCATAGCATGGATGAGACACTGGCCAAACACATAAACCAGCCGTACTAAAACAAAAGCGATACCGACGTAAAACCCACAGATTTATATTCAAATGAGAAGTATAATTTGTCGATAAACATTTCAAATTTTCCCTAGAATAATTTTGACATAATATTGCGATACAAAATAACGAAATATACAAATAAACACAATTGGTATTAAAATGGGGTGCCAAAAACTCGTATCCACAAAAGCTTTTGTTCTAATTTTAGGCTTGATAATTTCATAAATATATACATTGAAATCGAAATAAATTATTGAGCTTACGAGCTTCAAATATAATGAATTATTAATCGTATTTGATGTCTAATTTGTTATTTTAACCATAAAAACATTGCCTATTTTGTTAATCAATTCTAAACCACAACGTTATGTTTTGAAACATGTTCACCATGTCAACGTCTTTTAAATATTTTATTATGTACATTTTGTATTAATTATTATTAAATCCTTGATAATCTGTTTGTTTTAAACAATAATCTTGCCTTGGGCAACATGCATGGTTGGCGTAGATTTCTAATTTTTTTAAAAATTAAATATTTAATTACAATAATTAATTGACTAGGGTAATTTCAGCACAGAGATTTCCTTGTAACGTCATAAAGAAAGTCGTAATCACAACATGCTTTTGTGCTATGTTTTTTATTTTATATCCTATTCGACAAATCGTTTTAACCAAATGTGATATCTTTACAAAAACAGGGAAGGGATTTGTTTTGTAAATATTTTATATTGTTAGATTTGCATATGCTTGTTTTTAAATGTTTGATTTATCATGTTCCTAGAATTTTAATTTGTTTTAGGTTTTTTTTCAAATACTTGGAATATTAAAAAAAAAAATTCATTTAAATTTTGTTCAGAGTATAGTAACTTTTTGAGAAAGTAATTTCACCCAACATTAACATATTACTTGATGATAAAAAAACATGGTCATGCTTAGATGAAATGGTATTATTTCTATAATGGTGGTATTTACGCAGTTATAGCTGATTTAACTCATTTGTGACGTCATAATGACGTTCTAAGTACCTATACGAAGTAACTCCATGTAACCTAGTTGTCTGAGTAAAGAACGCTTAAAGAGTATCGTGCAACACCGGTTTAACTATTATAAACTATAACGCCACTTTTTCTGTTCATACCGTATTTTATTATAATATCCTTTTGTTATGTCTTATAGTAGTTACAATCCCGGATATATGTAAAAGGTACACACATCTTTCATATGGTACAGTTGTGTCCGTTATTCTTACAGTCAAACTTAACAAAATTAGGAACTTATAACAGTTATACAGATTAGCATCTTAAACACGTTTTTGTGAAGAAAATTGGCATTTCTACTTTTATGTGTCATATATCATTATTTTTATATTTATAGAAACTTTCTTTTTAAGTTTAACTTATTAAAATCATATTCTAACCATTGTGAAACATTTTAATGATCAATGTTTGGAATATTATAAATAGATATTAATGAGCCGAATTATTTAAATAATTCTGTATTTTTTTTATTTTTGCTGCATACTTATGAATCAGGTAAAAATGATTCATTTCTTATGCAAAATAGATTAAAGTAACACTTAATCAAGGTCTTGGAAGTCATAAATAACCAAACAATGTAGAATCTCATAAAATTGCGTTTTATTACTACTTATCATTCACGCAATATATTCTTCATAATAGCCGTTGTATCTCTATTACTTTATTGGAGAGTGTTTTAAAATTGTGCTATTGATAATCGGTTCTCAATCAGTTTTATATGATTTTAGATGGCGGAGGTGGATCCAGAAACTCTGCTCGAATGGCTGAGCATGGGCCAGGGTGATGAACGAGACATGCAACTGATCGCACTAGAGCAACTATGCATGTTACTGCTCATGTCAGACAATGTAGACAGATGCTTCGAAAGGTATGTGGTATTCCACAAATGTAATACATAAAACAAAACTCAAGTCTTAAATGAGGTTTTTTTTGGGGTATAATAGACACTAAAACTTAGTATACGGTTTTATAAACAATCCGATATTATATTTCGTAAGATTACGTTATTATATAGAAAAATGTTTGCTTTACAAGTATTTGTTGATGTTTCAAATGCTTCCTGAATCCTTACAACCGCGAACACTCGGGTTCAGTTCCCAAATCTGCTATTAGGATGGATTAGACTAAATATTTATACTTTAATATACACAATAATTGTATGTTTTAAACAATATTTCACTAATATTAGTTAAAATGACTCTTAAGTTAGAACAAGCATACCAGATATGTAAACATGAGCATGTTTCATCTCTGTAACGTAACTGAGATTTTTACTAGAAATACATACAACAAAAAGGTGTACAGAAAATGAAATGCATACTTTTATTTCTATATATATATATGTTTTCAAAGTATGTTAATATATGTATAGTCATTTAAATAAGAAAAGTCTAACTGTTATTATTTTTAAAACTAGTTGTCCTCCACGGACATTTTTACCGGCATTATGTCGCATCTTCCTCGACGAGTGCGCCCCGGAGAACGTACTCGAAGTAACCGCTCGCGCAATCACCTACTACTTGGATGTCAGTGCCGAATGCACTCGTCGCATCGTAGCAATGGAAGGCGCTGTAAAAGCAATCTGCAACCGTTTGGTTGTTGCAGAATTAGCCTCACGAACCAGCAAAGACCTCGCCGAACAATGCGTTAAAGTACTCGAGTTAATTTGCACCAGGGAAGCAGGAGCTGTCTTCGAGGCAGGCGGTTTGAGTTGCATACTACCATTTATCAGAGACAATGGTAATATATCGCTGCGAATGAAGGGAATTTAGGTGTTTATTTAGTTGATTAGGTTCTAGAGTCCATAAAGACACACTTCACTCAGCGATGGCTGTCGTTTCACGATTATGTACAAAGATGGAACCTCAAGACGCACAGTTACCACAATGTGTTGAATCGTTGAGCACATTGTTGCGACATGAAGACTCACATGTTGCAGATGGCGCTCTTAGATGTTTCGCCAGCGTTGCTGATAGGTTTACAAGACGTGGAGTTGATCCAGCACCTTTGGCTCAACATGGTAATTTTGTTCATTTCCACTTTAAACTTGTAGATTGAAAGATACGATTTTTATTATTATATTTATTGCTTAACTACGGAAGATGAATAGACACAAGATCCTATATTCTCTTTTTGTTTGTGCTAGGTCTTGTAACAGAACTTCTCAGTCGTTTATCTTCGGCTGCTGGTCCTTCAACTAGTTCCAGTGGAACTCAAGGTACTCCAGGAAAACCAGTAACTCCAGGAGCTTCAGCAGCTGGTGCAACATCTACAGCAACACCAGATCCAAAAGCTACAGCAGCTTCAGTTTCCACTATTATTAGTTTATTATCAACATTATGTAGAGGATCACCAGCTATCACACATGTAAGCCAATCTGAAACTTAATCCTCTAAAACTTGTTCATTCCATGATAAAAACTTGGTCGTTAAGTCATCCATTCTTTTTATTATAGAATCTTCTTCGATCTGAATTGCCGGACGCAATTGAAAAATCCCTAAAAGGTGATGAACGTTGTACATTAGACTCGATGCGTCTGGTCGATTTGCTTTTGGTGTTGTTGTTCGAAGGACGCAAAGCACTTTCGCGTACTGGCGCTTGTTCATCATCAGGGCAATTGTTACCGCGTCTACGCCGTATGGATTCTGCCGCAGAAAAGACACACCGCCAGCTTATAGATTGTATACGTTCCAAAGACACCGATGCGCTCATAGAAGCTATTGATTCTGGCGGCATTGAGGTGAATTTCATGGATGATGTAGGCCAAACGTTGCTAAATTGGGCCTCTGCATTTGGGACCCAAGAAATGGTTGAGTTTCTTTGCGAAAGAGGTACGACTTATGGTTGAATAGTATATAGTTAGTGTGCTTATGTTTCTATGTCGATTAGGTGCTGATGTTAATAAAGGCCAGCGTAGCTCTTCGTTACATTATGCTGCTTGCTTTGGTCGTCCAGCTATCGCTAAAGTTTTACTTAGACATGGCGCTAATCCCGACCTTCGAGACGAAGATGGAAAAACACCATTAGACAAAGCTCGGGAACGCATTGATGAAGGTAGTTTGTGTACTTAGAGAATTTGAATATAAATCTATGTGTAGAGTTATTGAATATCAAATACATTTCGTTATTTGTTAGGTCATAGAGAAGTCGCCGCCATTTTACAATCACCCGGCGAATGGATGATCCCAGTTGATAAAGATAAATCGCGTCGTAGCGTCTCAGAATCTTCAGAAGCTGATGACCACACTGAACCAAAAGGAGATCCGGAAATGGCACCAGTCTACCTGAAACGTTTGCTTCCGGTGTTTTGCGCCACATTTCAAGCGACGATGCTACCGTCTGTACGCAAAGCTAGTCTTGGTCTCATCAAGAAGATGATCCACTATATTCAACCGAATTTGTTGGAAGAAATTTGCAGTCCGGAATCGCCAACTTATAACTTTGGCACTCAACTAGTTGAAGTTATTGCTACAGTTTTGGATAATGAGGTGAGTTTTTTTTTTAATCTTGCATGATTTTAGGTTATTGGATTGTTTAGTTTTCTATATTTATTATTTAGTTTTTTACTATTGAATCAAGATGGTTCCTTTAGAAGGTTAATTGTAATAAATTATGGTAATTCCATGTTTTAGAAATCGTAATTTATTTGTTTTATATTTTATAAAATTTACATAAATAATGCACTATTGAAAAGTGTGTAATATATAACTAACTTCAATAATTTTTGTTTCACTATGTAATAATTATAGTATGATTATGTAATATTACAATTATTATCCCATGCAATGAATTGCATACTCACTGACGCTTGTAAATAAATCAAAGTTACTAAATTTGCGTAATTACACTAATCAATTAATTAGAACTGATGCTTGATCTTCATTACATATAAATTATGGTATGATTATCAATTTCTTCATTGATTAGCATGTGCAATGAGTGCATACACTTACTGGCATGTATATATAAATCTATAGTCGCTAATCATCTCTAGATCTAGTCTAGACTGAGGATTACTTATGATATCTGTTAGGGTAATTAAGTAAACCTAGCAATGCTTAGCGTATTTAGAAAAACGTAAATACATCATTTTGATTAGTTTACAAGTGTCAGTAAGAATAATACTGATTGCATGCGCTAATCTTTGTAGATTTTGTTAATCATGCTATAATTTTTACGTAGTGTTAAACTAAGCATAAGTCAAGACGGAGCAATCGTAATTCATTTAAACTGTTTAAATATTTCTAAATGTAATTATTAATCATTTTTCACAACATAGTAACACAGTGTTTCGTTGAATATAATTCTGAATTGTTATAAAAATAAATTTAAAATTGTTAGTTGTTCAGTAGATCATTCGGAATTTTATTCAAATTACTTTAATTATATAAACAATTTCATTCTAATTTGTGGGTTTTGGTAATATTTCTTATGCATGTCAATATTCTAGCATGGTTTTTGTAATCGCACGATTCAAAGTAGCTCCATATTTGTGTCTTCCCTTTCCATTTTTAGATTCCAATTTCCAGAACTGTACATTTCATATATGAAATATATATCGTAAATTCATCTCATATATTGTGCCTTACATAGTGCATATATGTAGTAAAAATATGTTTTACTTATAATACATTTTCGATGACCACCCATACCTTAAATAAAACAAAATTAAATCTGAATACATTTATACTAAAATCAACGCAATTTATTATTTTTTACATACTAAATACCGCGCAATTGTTGACTTGCGTATTAAAAACCGCGCTAGATAAAATTTCTGTCGTGTTAGTGTTGTTTTGCGTGTGTTGAATTAAAATTTTGAAATCTCACTGACGTTTTGTTGTGTTGTTGGTATTTGAATTGATTGCAGATAGCGGATAGTTGGCCGAGTAGTAGAGCACCGGCCAGTGTTCCTCCCAATCCTCTGGCCCTCAGCGGGTTTGTTCCCGGCCTCGGCATGCTAGTGCGTTCTCTGCGCGTGCACTCCTTGCATGACAGGCTCATTGTTACACATACCACCACCAATACGGCCCCTACTACCTACCACACTACGGTAATTTTGCTCTACTCTCTTGCTCTTGCTCTCTACTCTTGATCTCTTAAATATTATTATTTCGATTACCACCAGTAATCAGTTATAATAATATCTACCCTATCTGGTCTTTACTAATATGGATGATGGTGTGTGGCTATGTCTAGATATGAATTTATTATGGTTTCAAAATCAATTCATAACTAGATCATTCTTTGTATAGAAGCTTGTAAAAATGTGTATGCATGCCTTGTTTATATTTCATATCTGTAGTTTTGCTATTTCATTTACCGATTGCAACAACGTGAGTTATATTTATTTCTTAGTTAAAGAAACTATTAAATTACCTTAAAAAAACAATTTTTAACTATGTTTAGTTAAAATAAATAATATCTAATCGTAATGGCATTTTATATAGGAAAATAACATTACTGCAAGTTTTATCCTTTTGTTTAACTAAGTAATAAATTTAAATGACATTGATAAAATCGGATCTTACTATTATAAATAATAGCGCTGATATTGATTTTAATTTAAGAATAACTTCTACAGGTACATTTGGGACATTTCGCATATAAAATGGTGGCATAATATTTTATAAGTGTCCTGAATTCCACAATTTCTATTGTAGTTAAATTCTATAATTAAAATCACACGATTTGATCCCTTTGTCATGGAATATTTAAGTTGCAGAATAAAATATGCTCATTGTCTACGTAACCCCTATTTCAAGTACAAAAAAGTTGTAGTTTAATTTTGCGTAAACCAATTCGTGACGTTATAATAGCTCAGGGAATTCATTTAGGTGGGTCAGCAAATGCGTAGCGAAAAAATGTTGTGACGTATTGAATTTAGATACCAAATCGTTAGAAATGACACTGGGATCAACTTCAGGAACAGAAAATACTTTTTTTTTTTAAGCTAACATCGTTTGTCATTTTATGGTTACAGGAAGATGAAGATGGACATCTAGTTGTTCTTGGGATTATCAGTGACCTAATGTTAAAATCACAAGATATATTCTTAGACCATTTCGCTAGACTTGGAGTATTTTCTAAAGTATTGGCTTTAGCAGGACCTCAAGATTCACAAGATACTAATAATGAAGAAGAGTCAGAAACTACAACAGGTATATTTCCGTTCTTAAACATTTCAATTACTATCAAGATATTTTATACTAATTATGTTTTCTTTGTATTCTGCATTTATTATGAAATATAGTTTCTTCTATAGATGGTGTCGAACAAATGTTAGAAGACGCTCGGGAAATATTACCTGGAAAAGCGTACAACTGGAGAGACTGGTCCATTTGTCGTGGAAGAGATTGTTTATACGTTTGGTCGGACGCAGCCGCTCTAGAACTCTCTAATGGTTCTAACGGATGGTTTCGGTTTATTCTGGATGGGAAATTGGCTACCATGTATTCCAGTGGTTCACCTGAGGGAGGATCTGATAGCTCGGGTAAGTTAAGACTTAAACATTGAGTGATTGATTGAAATTTTGAACTTTTCAAGGTTTAGTTTAACTGTGGTTTTTTTAGAGCAATTTCGCTTAAAATTTGATATACATTTCTAACTTTTTTTTGCCAAAGATAACTTATTGTGAATTTTTACTTTCTTATACGTAGTATAAGTAAGTATTATATTGTTCTGTTTGTTTATAAACAATTAATAATATTTGTATTTTAGTATCCTTTCTATCTAAATGTATATACCTACTTATCGTATAAGAAAATCCAGTGCAAGACACTACAAATATATCTTTAAATAACAATTCAATGCTTTTGCTGAATTTAATATGTAAATTAAGCTTGCCCAATGCTTAAATTGTTGCTTTGCACTCTTTATTGTTTCTTTTATTGCGCGGTTTTTGTTTTTGAAACGAATTATTTTTGTATATTTTTTTGTAATTCTTTTTGTTGTAACAAAAATGAACGTTTTTTTTTTTGTTTATGTCGATAGGAAAGTCGAGGAATTCCGACTCCCTTGCGACAGAAGGTAAGCCTTTCTAGCTTTGCTTTTTATTTATTTGCGATTTATCAATCCTTATTTAAATCATATTTCTACGCTAGGAGTTTCTGTTGGGCGTAGGGTTTCGTTATTTTGCCAATTAGTTCTTAGTATTCGAAAAACGATGATTTTGATCATCTCTGAATTACTTCATATAAATTTATAATTCTTATGGTTATTTAATTGTATTTATTTTTGGTTCTTGATGAGTAAAATATAAATAAGTAATATTTTCTTAGAAAACCGTGGTGAATTTTTGGAAAAACTGCAACGTGCACGGTCAGCTGTTAAACCGAATACACCCAGTCAACCAATTTTATCAAAACCTGGTCCTACGCGACTTGTAGTCGGAAACTGGTCACTGACATCACGTAAAGATGCCGAATTACACGTTCACAATTCTGATGGACAACAACAAGCCACAATCTTACGCGAAGACTTGCCCGGTTTTATTTTCGAATCAAATCGAGGCACCAAACATTCATTTACAGCAGAAACTAGTCTAGGTACGAAAATCTTCCAAAAATGCAGCAAATGCCTCTGAAAACTGTCCTTAAGCCTTTTCCTAACTTACAATATTGCCCGTTCTTGCATAAATATTTGATTTCGTTTTAATAATCTAAATGAATTTCCAATTTCTCTTAGGCCCAGAATTTTCTGCAGGTTGGGCAAACAAAAAAGGCAAACGCCTCCGCTCTAAAATGGAGGCGCTCAAACAAAAAGTCAAAGTGCAAGCGCAAGAAATCTATGACCGGTACTTCAAAGCCGCACAGGCACAACCCCGCGGGGTTGTGGCCAAATTAGGCAACATAGTTGCCCAAATTGAACGAGCTTGTCAAAAGCAGTGTTCATATGGTAACAACCGCGACGGTAATTCCTGGCGAGAGATTCTGCGCAATGCACTCGACGAATTATCTCAAATTTTACATGAAGACGGTGTTGTTTCTGCGTACGAGTTACACAGTTCCGGCTTAGTTCAAGCTCTTCTTTCATTACTGTCCACAAGTTATTGGGACCAAGGATTGCGGTCAAACAAAACGACAAAGCTACAAAAACAGAGGGTACAACTGTTTAAACAGTGCTTCAAACAACGGGCCAGCGAAAGCAAAAGTTCTGCTTCTATATTGGTTCAGAAATTAATCGCAGTTTTGGAATCCATCGAAAAGCTACCAGTTTATTTGTACGATACACCTGGTTCTGGTTACGGTTTGCAAATACTAACACGTCGGTTAAGATTCCGCTTGGAAAAATCTCAAGGAGATAGTTCTCTCATAGATCGTTCTGGACGGGGTTTAAAAATGGAGCCTCTGAGCACAGTAGCGCAGTTGGAACGTTACTTATTAAAAATGGTTGCAAAGCAATGGTATGATTATGATAGGAGCACGTTTCAATTCTTGAAAAAACTAAAAGATTCCAAACACCAATCATTCAGACATCACCATGATTTTGATGAAAATGGCGTAATATATTTCATTGGAACCAACGGAAAAACAAGTCCAGAATGGGTTAATCCTGGACAATACGGTTTAGTTTCCATTTCCAGCTCCGATGGTAGAAACTTACCATATGGAAGACTAGAAGATGTATTGAGCCGAGATACTTCTGCGTTAAATTGTCACACAAATGACGATAAGAGATCTTGGTTCGCAATTGACTTAGGATTATTTGTTATCCCAACGTGTTACACGTTACGGCACGCGCGTGGTTACGGGCGTTCCGCCCTTCGGAATTGGTCATTCCAAATGTCGCGAGATGGGGTCAACTGGACCAGTCTATACATCCATACAGATGATACATCCTTAAACGACCCAGGATCAACTAGCTCATGGCCAATCGAAGTCAGCTCAGATGAATTCCAAGGTTGGAGACACGTTCGGATTCAACAATGTGGTAAAAATGCATCTGGACAAACACACTATCTAAGTTTATCTGGTTTTGAAATATACGGACAAGTAGTGAGTGTTTGCGAAGATTTAGGTAAAGCTGCTAAAGAGGCTGAAGCCAATTTGCGGAAACAGAGACGTTTATTACGGACGCAAATGCTGAAACATATTACTGTTGGTGCAAGAGTCGTTCGGGGAATCGACTGGAAGTGGAGAGATCAAGATGGAAGCCCTTCTGGCGAAGGAACAGTAACTGGAGAGCTTCACAGTGGATGGATCGATGTAAGTTGGGATCATGGGGGTTCAAATTCATACCGCATGGGTGCTGAAGGGAAATACGACCTCAAATTAGCCCCAGGTTACGATTGTGAAAATAATTCACCAAAAACCAACACTAATGCACTACAAACCAAAGGAAAACAAGAAAAAGTCAGCGTTTTAACTTCAAGAAAATCCAGCTCAACTCCTAGTCTACCTGACGCAACTGAATTAAAAACTTCTGTTGCGTCCACCGATCAGGCAGCATCCGCAGATAATTTAGCTGCAAAACAAGCCGCTGAAGCAATCGCTGAAAGCGTCCTTTCAGTTGCAAGAGCTGAAGCAATCGTTGCAGTCACATCAGAATCACAAGCCGCTAATAATCAAACTGAATTATCAGTGGTGGTCCACACTTTACGGGATCCGCACAATGATTTATCAGCGATAAATAATTCTATTTCAAGTGATCTAGCAACTATTGTGGAAAGTTTAACTCTATCAGACACAAAACCAAGTAATAACCACCACGCCGGTTCCAGCAATCAATTGCGACGGCATCAAAGCTGTACTGAAGAAACATCTAAGCCACACGGGTCGGAAGGGATGAAATCTAATCTGATGGTTTCAAGTACTTCGAGTTTGAATTTAAGTAAAACTGTTTTTTCAAGCTGTAGAGGTAGTAAAGTAGGTAATTCCCAATCGGGGCTGAGCGGTGCACATAGTCTAGTCGAAGCAGTGGAAGCTTTGGATAAAATCCGTGAAGGGACAGATCTTTTGCGGAACAACACAAATAGTTTCTTATCTGGTGAGTTATTATCACCGATCATGACTTCAAATCAACAATCAGCTAATTCAATCGGTTTAATGGCAGCGACTTTAGCTCCCTCCGTACGGATTTCAATGTCTGGCAATGCGGAATCCGACGATAAGCGCTCCAAAAATGATCCAAGGGACTGTTGTGATAAAGAAGAAACTACCACATCTAACAACGCGCGCAACAATTCTAATAATTGTCCAATTGTTGTGACCAACCCCATGTCCGTGTCCGTTCCAAATCTAACCTCCACCGAAGCCAGCAATAACATAGAACCATCCGCAACCGCAGGATTATTAGAAACATTCGCAGCCATGGCACGACGGCGCACTTTAGCTAGCGTTGGTTCAACACAAAACGCAAACTCAAACAATGCCTCATCCGGGATCATCAGCTCAAACGCGCAAAACAACCAAAGCAATACGGGCAGCTCATTATTTCCGAGAGGCCCCAATTCAGTTTCCAGTTTAGTTAGATTAGCGCTTTCCAGTAATTTTCCAGGTGGATTGTTGAGCACAGCTCAAAGTTATCCGAGTTTATCGAGCGGCAACACACCTGGCGTAGGCAATAATTCTTGTGGTATCTCGACGACTGCAGGTGCTGCTCCTGGTTTAAGTCAAGCCCTAACTATGAGTCTTACATCCACCAGTAGTGATTCTGAGCAAGTTTCTTTGGAAGATTTTCTGGAGTCATGCCGTGCGCCCACTCTTCTAGCAGGTAATAGAGATTTACATAATTTGGTTTCCTTTTTCGTTTCTGAAAGTATATCAATTATTACTGATATTCTATTATACATATGTTTGTCTGAAGAAGAAGCTTGTATTTGTGAATCATATTTATAAATCATTAACACGTTTGAATTTATATATATATATATTTCTTAAAAATTTATCAATTTAATTCAAACTATGTTTAAAAATTGCCATCATCATTTTTTTTATATTTCTCGTAGCAATATTGCCTCAAACATATTCCTTGAAATTCCTTCTCATTATCCTTGTGAACGAGTACATTTAAGGCTGTCATTTCACTAAATTTGTTATTTTTGCGTAATTTAACAGTATTTTATTGCTTGTGACTGGATTTTACCACCCTACTTTGTTGAAACATGTGTGTTTTTTATTATTAAGGACGTTTGCGCTATTTAATGTATGTTAATAATATTAAAAGTATCTTAACACTCATTTACCAATTAAAATGGTAGTAATAATGTTTCGCAATTAAAAATAAATAAATTGTTCAATTTAACTCTTTAAAATAATATTTAATTTAAAGTATTGTTGTAATCACTCTTCAACAAAGTGTTGTTGTTTTTTTCTTTTCTTTAAATCTATAGTCAAGGCAGTGGAATGAGGTAGCCACGTAACATATTTTATGAAAAATAACTGAAATCACTCCTTTGCTACCCTTTTCTAATGTGTGGTGTTGTCTGAACACAGAAATATAACATTTGTTTCTATGACGTATTTCGCCGTTTTGCCTATGTATGTTATTTCAATTTTTTAACACCTAAACCGCCATGGCACTAAACATAAATCACTTTTTTTTTAAATATAAACATCTTCAATTATCTACTTATTATTATAAACTAAACAGGTGTCTCTACATAATGTATAATAATTTATTAAGTGATTACTTCATTGTTGTCTATTATTAAAATTGATAAGTTTTCCATTGTTGTTGATTGTATTCAACAATGTGTTGTTTATTTTTAAAGAACTAGAAGACGATGAAGACATGGGCGAAGAGGAAGATAATGACGAAGATGAGAATGAAGATGATGCTGATTACGAAGAAGTGATGGTATCCCGATCATTGTTGTCCTTTATGGAAGAAGAAGTTGGCGGCAGCTATGAAGGATCACGGCCTGGCGGCAAACGGCGGTCATGGGATGATGAATACGTTCTCAAACGACAATTTTCAGCGCTTATTCCTGCATTTGATCCTAGACCAGGAAGAACTAACGTCAACCAAACAACAGGTAATTTTTAGAAATTTAAATATTTAAAATAAAATAAAACAAGTGATTGGTTTATTGAAATATTTGATTTTGTGTCAAGATTTGGATGTTCCGACACCCGGTTGTGAAGATATCAGTTCAAACAGTGAAACTGAACTTCTGCCTCAACCAAGATTGCAATTAGTGATCCGTGGCCCTAATTTACCCGGTGTTCCCGATGTAGAATTAGAATTATCCGATCCAACATGGACCATATTTAGAGCTTGCCAAGAACTGATACAAATGACTGAGCTAGGATCCCGGCAGGAGAAACTTCGGCGGATATGGGAACCCACATATGTGTAAGTATTTTTTAAAATTAATTAACAAGGTTCAGTAGTTTTTGATTGCTATGGAATATTTACTCATGTGGCGAAATAATTTTTATTTCCAGAATAATCTACCGAGAAATCAAAGAAGATGGAAGTCTCGAAACCGACGAAGGTCGGGCAACTCCAATCGTCACTTTATACTCCCGCAGCGGAAGCTCCTCAATCGCGGGTACAACTCTCTCCCCTAGTACCCCAATGGCGGGAACCCCATCCGTCTCAAACTGCACTGTTGAAGATGTTCTTCAGCTCTTGCGCCATTTATTCGTAATCACCACTTCAATAGAACAAGATCTAAACACAACACCATTCTACATAGACCACGAACTAACACCCGATCAGTTCTCCAGCAAAAAAATCACCAACAAACTCTTGCAACAAATCCAAGACCCGTTGGTGTTATCCAGTTCCAGTTTGCCGACGTGGTGCGAAGAATTAAATCACTCCTGTCCGTTTTTGTTTCCGTTCGACACGCGGCAGTTGTATTTTAATTGTACAGCGTTTGGTGCATCGAGAAGTATTGTTTGGTTACAGACACAAAGAGATGTTACAATGGAACGACAAAGAACTCCTGGATTATCACCGCGGAGGGATGATCCACATGAGTTTAGAGTTGGCAGATTGAAACATGAAAGAGTAAAAGTTCCTAGGGGTGATGAGTTGTTGGATTGGGCCATTCAAGTTATGCGAATTCATTCGGATCGTAAGTCGATACTTGAAGTTGAATTTTCAGGTAAGAATAACATTAGTTCTTAGATTTCTTTTAGTTCCCAATTTTATTTTATTTTATACAAAATATATTTAAAGTTTTATAATTAATTTCAGGGGAAGAGGGTACTGGGTTGGGTCCAACTCTAGAATTCTACGCCTTAGTTGCCGCTGAGTTACAACGCCGAGATCATGCTATGTGGATCTGTGATGATGACTTAGATAGCATGTCGGATTGTGTTGATTTGGGCGAAGGTATGAAACCTGCCGGTTACTACGTTCGGCGTCCATCTGGTTTGTTCCCCGCACCGTTACCACAAAATAGTGACACTTGTGATAAAGCCGTTAAGTATTTCTGGTTCTTGGGCGTGTTTCTTGCCAAAGTCTTACAAGACAATCGTTTAGTCGATCTCCCATTGGCGGAATCTTTCCTCAAGTTGATGTGTCATGGTGAAATCCAAAACACGGTCAACGAACGAATTGGACTCGTCGGATTAAAACGCGATGATGATCTCATGACTTCAAGTTTAATTTCGGAGGAAAGTGAAAAAGAACTCGAATTCGACCCACCAAAACTGATCTGTGATGATAAATCTGTATGGTACAAAGGTATCTTAAACCAAGAAGATCTATATGGCATAGATCCACATCGTGCGAAATTTTTAAAACAAATCCAAGATTTAGTGAAACGGAAACAGAAAATAATGCAAGATCATAACTTAAGCACTGAAACCAAAGCGCATCAGATACAAAACCTGAGTTTAAATCCAAACTCAGACCCAATCCTCTTGGAGGATTTAGCACTAACTTTTACCTACTCACCGAGCTCGAAAGTATTTGGGTACTCTGCAGTTGAGTTGATACCGAATGGAGCGGATATTGAAGTCAATTTAGAAAATGTTGAAGAATATTCAGATTTGACTTCGGCGTTCTGTTTGGATAAAGGAATCGCTAGACAGTTGGAAGCATTTTATGCAGGTTTTGGAAAGGTGTTCCCTATGGAGAAGCTCGCAGCATTTAGTCCAGATGAGATGAGGGTGATGCTGTGTGGTGATCAGAATCCTCAATGGACCAGAGAAGATCTTCTTAATTATACTGAACCCAAGTTGGGATACACCAGAGATAGGTAAGTTTTATATAGAAATACATACACAAATTTCATTTCATTATTATATAAGAGATCACAAAGCATAGAAAAATATGAATAACTGTATATATTGAAAATTAATTTGTTACGGAGATATGATTTGTTTTCTCCAATGTACTATTCTTTTTAGTCCTGGTTTCCAACGTTTCTGTAACGTACTAATGGACATGAACGCCGAAGAACGTAAAGCGTTCCTCCAGTTCACTACCGGATGCAGTTCCTTGCCTCCAGGTGGCCTCGCCAATCTGTATCCTCGACTTACCGTCGTGAGAAAGGTTGATGCGGGCGAAGGCTCCTACCCTTCGGTCAACACGTGTGTCCACTACCTAAAACTACCCGACTATCCTACGGAGGAGCTCCTCAGACAGAGACTATTGGCAGCCACCCAAGGGAAAAGGGTTTCCATCTTAATTAATCAATCAAATGTGATTAATTAGTTTAATTATTATTAAAATGATGAGAGTAATTGTTTTTTTTTTTTAGTAATCTATGTGTCTTCGTTTCTACTACTAAAAAATAAATGTGCAACTCTTTTGTTTATTTTGTTGGATGAATCGTGTACATTGATTATAGAAATTTGTAATTTATACTTTTCAAGGCCTAAATTATATATTGTATATGTTTTTGTCTTATTTGTTTAATAGTTATTGGTGGTAGACGAAGACATAAAAATATGCTTTCACTAGCTGACAAATATAGTGATTTTTTTCTTAGGAAATTTAATATGACCAAATTTAATTGAATTAATAATTTAATTAATATATTTTTATTTCGATGCGTCGACTTTCGAAGTGTGATTTATTTTCACGACTATTTTTTTCTTGTGTGTATTTTTCTTTATATATATATATCTAAATAATTTTGTTTTCTTTTTTTTTTTTTATTATTTATTCACACGAAATGTGAACTATGTGTGGGTGTCCTATGGTTTATCTGTTTAATAATTTCAATTGTCTCACATCTTGCGCTTACCTCCCTTCGTTTTTATCTTTCAGCCATCAGTTTAGAATAGTCCTTAACAATAATGAAATAAATCTAAAAAAATATACATCTAAAAATTATATCTGTATGTATTTGATGTTAAGATATAAAAAAAATTATGTTATGAAAATAAAAACGAGTAGTTTAAAAACAACATATCATGTGGTTTGCACGTTGTAATTTGTACTTGGATTACTCAATTTACGTTATCAATTATTTTTGTACTTTTATTTGCAATTTATTACTCATTCTATTTATGCCGATTTGCAAAAGAATTGTTACGAATGCCTGGGATATATTTTGATCTTCGATGAATAAGTAAATGTTTGAAATAGAAAAAAAAAAACAAATCGCAAAAAAGTATCTATATGGATCCGAAGGCAAAGAAATTGCTTATATATTTAGATAGAATTCATTCATTTTAATCTTATCTATTAAAACGCATTTATCTAGATTGAAATCATTAATTTTGATTTTTAATGTTAACGCCCAAAAGTTAAATTCTTGGATTTTATAAATCAATATTCTATTTTAAGGTTATTATTAATTAACATCAATTTTTATTTGTTAGTAATTTTATGTTAAACAAGTTAGGAAAATGTTTACAGACTCGCATGTGACTTCTGAACAATCACTTGATTAACTAATATCACGTGATCATTGCGTTATCATAAAATAGCGTCAAATATAAAAGAGGTCAAAAGAACATTCTCTAGTTGTGAGAGTTCTCCGGTGGCAAGTAGGGAAGTCAAATATTTAGTTTCAGTTTTTAAATAGTTCATTTTGATTTATTTTAAGTGTTTAACAAATATGGTATGTATAATAATGTGTAGGGTTTTCTTTAGGATTATAATCGCGTTTATTAATAATGTAATAATGATATGACATTGTAATGACCTAGACTTAGTAGATCTACAATAGTATCACTTTTTTTATGATACAAATTATTTTTTATTTAATAATCTGGAAGGGTTGTGTCATTAGCCAATCAATTTTGTTAACTATGTTTTTGTTAAACAAATATATTTGTAAAAAAAAAAACGGCTACTCTCATTCGAATATTTAATTTAATATATTAGGGTCCAAATGTATCAATATTATATATATATTTATGCGCAGGGTACAAGAATCCAGTCAATAATCTAACAATAAAGTAAACATGTTTACTCTAAGAATGTAACTACGTTTGTGTAATTAACTATTAATTAAGAGATACGAAAAATATGTAATAAATAGAACATTTAGTATTAGTTACGGTTAAAAATGTATTAAATTTTCTTGATTCCCAAAGGCTATATATTTAAAATTAATGGCAATAAATGTTTGATATTTAGGCCGAACCAATCCGTGTAGTAGTAACTGGTGCAGCCGGTCAAATCGCCTATTCGTTATTGTACCAAATCGCCAAAGGCGATGTCTTTGGCGTTAACCAACCTCTTTGCCTACATCTGTTGGACATCCCACCAATGATGGGGGTCCTGGAAGGTGTCGTGATGGAATTAGCTGATTGTGCCTTGCCCCTCCTCAAAGAAGTAATACCAACAGCAGATCCAGCTGTCGCCTTCGCAGACATCTCCGCCGCGTTTCTCGTTGGCTCAATGCCGCGCAAACAAGGCATGGAACGCAAAGAACTTCTATCTGCAAACGTAAAAATCTTCAAAGTACAAGGCGAAGCTTTGGATCAAAACGCGAAAAAAGATGTTAAGGTTCTCGTAGTCGGAAACCCTGCTAATACTAACGCCCTTATTTGCTCAAAATATGCTCCTTCAATCCCGAAAGAGAACTTCACCGCTATGACACGCTTAGATCAAAACCGCGCGCAAAACCAAATCGCTGCTAGATTAAACACAGCAGTTGCTAACGTTAAAAATGTTGTAATCTGGGGCAACCACTCATCGACTCAATTCCCCGATGTGAAAAATGCAACCGTTGAAGTGAACAGCGCAACAATGCCTGTTGGAGATGTTCTTAAAGACGATGCTTGGCTTCGAGGACCTTTCGTAGGAATCGTCCAGAAACGCGGTGCCGCTGTTATTGACGCTCGTAAGATGTCTTCTGCATTGTCCGCTGCTAAAGCAGCTAGTGATCACATGAGGGATTGGTGGAATGGTACTGCTGCTGGACGATTCGTCTCCATGGGAGTCATATCCGATGGAAGCTATGGAGTTCCCAAGGATATCGTCTTCTCTTTCCCCGTTTCTATTGAAAATAAACAATGGAAAATCGTGGAAGGACTCACTTTGGATGATTTCTCTAAAACGATGCTGCAAATCACTGCTGATGAGTTGTTAGAAGAACGTAAAGAAGCGATGTCAGTTTGCGAATTGTGACTACCAAATAAGTTATGACTGAATTAAAATTGATTATTTTTTTGTAATAAATACATGCAAAACTGTTTATTCAACGCACTGCACATGGTACTAATTTTTGCTAATATGTATAGAAATAATATTAAAAGTACGTATTATGTACTTTATTTAGCAAAAACACCTGATTTATGCTTATATATAATTTATATTTTTATTCCAAAACAATAGTATTTTTTTATAATTTTTGATGTGGTTTATTGTATAATTTGTTTGACTTAATTATGTTTTGATTCGTTAAATAACATGATATTAAACTTTATTTTGCTTTGTAACCCCGCGTTCTACTCATATGTTGGTCTCAAATACCCTCGTCGGAGCAGCAAAAAAATTATAGCATTTAAATGTTTGGTGCATTAAGATTAATTCGAATTAACCAATTAACTTCGCTTTTCCAATCATATAAATGGTTGCTCAATATTAAGATTATTTAGTCAATCAAACGCTGATTGGTGCATTTGAATTACCGAAAATTTAAAGATTATGCTTTTTATAGTTTTTAGGAACAAAAAACCTTTTTGAGTTATATCACATGAGATCAATTGATTTTATTTATTAATTTTCATATATTTTAAAAGCCCTTATAGATTCATGAATCTAATAAAACTTTCGTTGCCAACGTTCACAAATCCATTTTGTATTTGACGTTTTCAACCAAGGAACATTCTTCCATGTTTTCAACGTCAGTTTCGATTACTATTCACGTGGTTTTTCATATGTTAAACTAATTCTGTACTTAATAAATAAGTACATTTAGTGCATACGATGGCTGAAGCTATGAAACAAACCGTAGCTACTATGCTTAAAGGCATAGAAAGGTAATGTTCTTATTAAAATATCACCTTTAGGTTATTGGATTTAACCTAAATCATTTCATCCAGATATAATCCGGATAATTTGCCTACTTTGGAACGATATGTTGAAATCCAATCTCGTGAAAATGCATACGATTTAGAAGCGAATTTAGCTGTTTTAAAATTGTATCAATTCAATCCAGCCCGATTCAATATTGAGATCACATCTCAAATATTATTGAAGGCTCTTACGAACTTTCCTCACACCGATTTTATTTTGTGTAAATGTTTACTAAACGAAAAACAGGTAAATTGCATCAACATTTAACTGTTTCTCAATTTCAAACTATTAATTTTTATATAGTTGGCTGAAGAGCCGATAAATCAAATTATGTATCTGGGAGATATTTTGGAACAATGTGATTTCCAAGTGTTCTGGACGCGAATCCATTCGATGCCTGAACTAGTGTCAAAGATTTCCGGATTTTTAGATTCGATTCGAAAATTTGTGTGTCACGTCGTCGGTATTACATACCAAACAATTGATCACGCTCATTTATCACAACTTTTGGGCGATGTCGATGAGAAAACACTGAAACTTTGGGTGAAAAAATACCAATGGAAAGAAGACGGTTCGCTTATTTTTATTGCGAATCAAGAAGAATTGATTAAAACTAAAAATATCAGCGAAAAAATTGATTTTGAAAATGTTGGTGCTATCATGGCATCTTGTCGCTAATTAATTAACATTATAAGAAATAAAAAGATTTTTTAATAAAAACAGTTCGTTTATTAAATATGTTTAATAATTATTTCATTGTTTATAACTTATAATATGACATTTAATATTGCTTATATTAATACTTTTGAGTTTTATAAATAGTATTTATATCACGAATAAATTAAACAATATTAATCTAGCTATGTAAATACATGGTTCATGATTTGTTTATGTAATTTGATTATAAACGTACAAGTTTATACAAGGTTCTGTGCAGTAACGATGTGGTAGTGTAGTCCGCATATAAACCTGTTCATTTGAGTTTTGATTGCCTGTGAGTGTAGTTCGTGTTAGAAATCTGGTGTTTTAGAGTTAGATTTTCATTTTTTATTGAAAAAAATCGATTGTTTTATGTGTTAAAGTGTTAAAAAACAAAGGCGTGTTTTTAATTTCGCCGACGGATGTCTCCACATGTGTGTGCCCATTTACAAAATGGTGTCGGAGTCATCTGTCAAGTACGCGAATGTTATTAAAATGTAAAGCCGGGTGTTTTTGTATTTAATATTAAACTTAATTAATAATGTCGAGGTGTGCCAAAATCGTAACAGCAGTATTTTTAATCATAGCGTGTGGCATTTGTTTAAGTCGTTTGTTTAATATATTGTGGGTGCACATAAACACTGAACAAACTACCGATTTAGATGTATGGTTAAATGTGGTCCAGCTCCTGCATTACAAACAAGTGTTCCAAGAAGCAGGTCTGTACGAATATATATTTTATTTTATATAACCTCAGAACCCATGCCATAACTGACCCTATAACATTGTATACACACCTATATATGTACCTAATTATATTGTTGCTAAACTACCTGTTACTGCAATGATGATAACATTAAATATTCATTTAATACGCTAATATATAAATAGAATTATCTAAAACTAAAGATTATTGCGAATCAATATACAACCTTTGTAGTTCCATAGCAAGGATTGGCTTTTTTATTAATTAAAATATAAATCGCGTGACAAATCCTAATACCAAACACTAATAAACTGTGAATGCATTAAATTAATTAATATTCCTTAAACGTATTGTATTTCCATATACAAACAAGGGAATAACATAACATTTGCTTAATTGTTATGTTAAACATATGTATAAACACTTATAACTAATTTATACATTTTATATATATATATTTATATTTATTTTAAAAACTACTTATTCACTATGTTTGGACGTTGTATATTATTCCATTGTACGCCCCATTTATCTTCGTGACCAAAGCGTTACTTTTATTACTATTAAACAAAGGTAGCCTAATCTTAAGTGTCCTATTACAACGGTTTTCCTACATATAATTATCATACGAATGAGCTTGTAGTCCTCGCTTCGCATCCCGATCGATGTTACTACGTCTCTCAAACCGTTGAATATTAGGATAAAAAGAGATTGTTTTCGTCCGCATAACGACTTTTACCATTAAGGATATATTATTTATGATCTTATTGATGTACACCTTCGAACATAAGTCTTGTCCCTTTATAGCCACCTAAAGTCTCGCAACCAGCATTGCATGATTTTAATGCAAGTTATGCAGCACGTACAAAATCAATTAAATTATGGATTCACCTACGCAATTTAACTGAATTTGTACGTGCTGCATAACTTACATTAAAATCATGCAATGCTGGTTGAGACTTTAGGTGGCTATAAAGGGACAAGACTTATGTTATTAATAAACATAGCAAACGTTGGTTGAGGTGGTGCTAAATGTTTTAAAACATTACTTTCACGATTCTAGATAGTTGAATGTGTATTTGTATGTCTTGTTTAAAACATAAATGTGTTTTCGGTATTTTGGCATAATCAGAGTTAAAAATAGTTTATCTTAGTTTATTTTGCGGCTGAAGTTAACATGATCAATTATCAAACAAGTTAGAATTGAATTACAAATAAGTTAAGTGCCATTGTGGCATTTCCAGTATCCTGTAACTAATATACATGAAACTTTCTGAACAAATAACTCGAAATGTAACACAAATACAGCTGTCACGTGCAGTAATCACCCTTAGAGCGTGTGGCACTGACATACAAAATTTATTTACTGGAACAAAAATCCTGGAAATTTCCGACCGTAGACTTTCGGAAGGCATAACAGTTAAATATTTTTCGCTTTTCTTTTTTGACCTTTAAAACAATGTGTCACGCCTTAATACCGGGGTACCAAAGCCAAGACCTTGCGGTGCTCAAATCCCTATAAGTGCCCTAAAATGATACTGGCTTCATGAATTATTTAACACCGACTGGCTAACGTCAATCTATGTGATTGACGTCGTAAGAATTATCTAACTGTTTTATACACCCTTCGCGAGATTTTATTATCTTAAATTTAAATTTCGACTGTCTTTGAATACGTAAGTTGATAAAGTTGAATAAAAATATAGTCGTTAAGGGATTTTTTGTAATGTATACGATCACCCGAAAATAGTACTTTATTTTAATGTACATACATACATACATACATACTAACTACCAGTTTAAGTAAAAACTAGCTTATCAGTCATGTTTTTATATATGCGCATTCCGAAACGAAAAAAAAACTAAAACATTTTCCTAGTTGATTGCTCTATGCGGAATTGCAGATATATTAAAGCTAGCCTCGACTTTTACGGATATCTCAATTTCCTGACGACTGATCCTAAACAAAGTCTAGTAGTAAATTCATTATCCGTTGTTTCTTCATTATCGTAACTTCGGATGGATGGATGGATGGATGGTTGGTTGGTTAGTAATGGTTAATGCGATAAGTATTGATGAGAATTGGTGTCTGCTTTATGGCTATACGGTGCGATCATAATTGGGGAATCGACCCCGGGCCTGCTAGCCTTGCCATCACGGGTTCACAAAACCTGGCACTGGTTCGCGCATGCTCTGACGCTAATCTTTCACTGACTGTGTTCCCTGTCCTCTCACTCTTCATCAGGACTTTCATCCACGTCCGTTAACTCCTTCCTAGCCCCATTCTCCTTCGGCGGAGGCTCGTGCTATCAGCGTTGCTGTCACTGCCGAACTAAGGACCCCATTGCGGAAAATGTTCGATAGATGGGTGATTGAATGGCCCACATAAATATACGAAAGAAGAATTAATATGTGGACTTTTTGACAAATTTCTACATATTATTTATTTTTGGCAGATGATAACTTTCTTACATTTACGTGTATGCTTTGAAATTGATAAAATAGGAATGTTTATCATTTTAATATATAGGTATAGATTAATTTTAGAATGATTTATGTTCTAGATAAGCCGAGCATTTTTTTTGATTAACTAAAAACGATTTTGTTGTATGTTTCGCTATATATATAAATCCTTTTTGTGAATGTTTTGAGGGGAAGAAATCATCTGATTTGGTGATATATTTGAATAGAGTGTTTTAGTCTTGACTAAGTAATAATTAGTTTAATTGTGGGTACCTAGCAATGATAAGTCCGTGTAGATTAGCGTAAATAAATTATTTTGACTTGCGATTATGAGTATTACACGCACTAATTATCATTGCGTAGAATTATACTTCATAAATAAACAACAGTTCTTTTTGTATGTTTTATTAATGTACAGTACACACACACACACACACATTTATTTATATATATATATATATATATATATATATATATATATATATATATATATATATATATATATATATATATATATATATATATATATATATATATATATATATATATATATTATATATATATATATATATATATATATATATATATATATATATATATATATATATATATATATATATATATATATATATATATATATATATATATATATATTCACTCTTAATTTCCGTATTTATCTACATATATAGTTTTAAAGCAATTTCTGTGTCATCTTCGAAAGAGTGTCTAACATCTCATGTTGTCCAAGTGTCGTCAAGCTGTAATAGATTAATTATCATGAAAATTCACTTAGTTCTCACATTAACAATGGCTCGTTTTGATTACAATGCCCCTTACAGCGATAAATCACTCTGTTAAACGCAGTAGTCCTATTGAACATTGAATCCACTGTAACGTAATGCCCGTTAGCGCGATTCCATATTCCCCAATCGCAAACCAAATGTATACTTTTTCGTCTTTAGTACATTTTGTAACATAGGCTATACTTAAATCCACAATTTTCTTATGGTGTTCTTCCTCAAAACACAATCGTGATTCCTTATAAATTAAAGAGACCTAGCATCATTTCATGAATCGTAAGAGTAAAAAGATTGTGGTATAGAGTATATGTGATAGGTATGTGCGGCAGAGTTGGTGTGTTTGAGACAGTTATAAATTCTGCACCATAAAACTCGGCAAAGACGTCGGCGGTGCACCCAACTTTCCTTCGTTTTCATCTTGTTTTACGCTAGCGTGGGTGCTTAAAGAAGGGGGAGGGGGCTCGACGCTGGCAACAGGGGCTTGTGGGATAAGACAGACAAAAGAATTCCCCCTGCCACGGTTCACTTTTCAGAATAACGCGGACAGATATTGTCATCGAATTCGTGAACCTTTTTTTTATGCAAGCAAAACGATTGAGACATCTGCACAGATTCTTAAATTTTTTTTCATTTCCTTATTTTTATCACGTACCCATGGGTACACAATTTATTTATTTATTAATTTATAACAACAACAAACAAACTTAGACAATAATTAAATAGATTCAAGTGTCTCAAGATTGGAATAAGATAACATTTTCATCTTTAAGCACATCTGCAGTGTCTTTAGTTTTCTTATACGTAGTTTCTATTTAGGAATATATGAATATGATTAAATTTACTTTAGCGAATACGTCAAAAAGCATACTGCAACAATAACTATATTTTTGTTGAATCTGCGCTTTTGTAGTTTTCTCTGACTGTAACCTGATAATGTATTCTGAACATGTATTTTTGACGTTTTTATGCTTCTCATTTTTTTTAAAAAAATAACGCGTACACATTTACAACTTTTGTCGCTTGCTTACTATAATTACGTTATTTGAACAGTTTACATACGCAGTCAATTACAATTAAAATTATTTGATTAACCACATCACAAAAAAATATAATAAATAGATTTGTTTTACTTATATTTTTCTCAACATATATTTAAATATCTGTAATTAAAGTCGCATATGAAAGTAGTTATTGGGAATTAAAAATGCGCCTTTCGTCACAATTTTCGTCAAAAACGGCTCTACTAAATAAATATTGATTAAACATATATCGCAATTAGTATTTTTAGATTGTCATGAATACACGGTTATAAATCAAATGCGATTTGTTTAAATGGATACAATCAAAAACAATTGAGCTTTTGTGATTTTAATAATCAAATTTTAATTTTATAAATGCCTTAAAATAAAATGATTTTTATTTCTCGTGATTATAAGTAGCAAGGAAATTATAAAAATATAATTCTTTTTTCTAAAAAATTATAATTGAGATGCAATAATAATTTTAATTTAAAAATATTTAAAAACATGAAACAAATTGGCGATTTTCTTGCACAACTTTGATTAATCATGTGTTACACAAATTTGTATCAAAACAACAAAAAATTGTCTATTTCCCTAAATCGGAAAATAAAAAAGCCTAAACCTACATTCATATTTACTTTCTCCCTTATTAATGATCAAAGCCAGTTTCATTTTTATTATGACTTTCAATTTTATGACAAAAACTTCGTTACCGTGCCGCAGTTTCCCGCTCGGAAAACTCCGGTCACCGTCGGGACGCTTCCACACAACAGAACCGAACACCGAATTCAGCTTCAGTTGTTCATCTGATCTCAGTGCGCGATTACCGCTTTATTTTTCTACCGGTTACCGGTTGTGCTCTTTCTATCCACCACCCCCATCGCCGCCCCTGAACCGTATTACTCCGTCCTTAACCAACAAACATGTGTTTGCTAGTTGCTGCTAATACCGACCCTAAGATTTACAATATTACAGCTAAACACACCCAGATAAAATGTGATCCGAATAAAGTGATGTGTCTCTCAAATGTTCTCGGTCTCATCTGTGATTGAAATTATATTTTCTTTTATTTCTGATTGAAAATTGGTTGATTTTGCTTTTGTTTTCGGTTATTTTCTTTTACGTATATACATATAAATTCAAATACGTTTGTGTTTTTTTCGTTCTGATCAATCGTCGAAATGTGGACAGGAGAAACAGAAATTTGCTCAATTGGAATGACTATGCAACCGTCCTCAACCGTCTCATCAGGTGAAAATAATCAAAAATATATTTTACTTGTCGTTTATATTGTTTTAAACAATCATATTTATAAATAATATGTTTAATTTATTGTTTTAAGCGTTAATTTCTAAATAGCTACATATATTTCATTGCGCATTTTTGAATTGGTATTTTAGATGAAATATTTCTACTTTAGTTCAATTTAAGTTGTTTTAAGCTCGATAATATGATGATATTTTTCATTGTTATAAGGCCATCTCGTATGGTCATTCCGCATGGACAATTCGTCTATTAGTAACAATTAAATCAAACAGCTCAACTTCTTCTTAATTAGATGCTACCACTATTTAGTGGTATGTTATTTGTGGTTGAACCACGGAATTTAGGAAATTTTCTGACGAACATAAATTAATCTATACATTAAGCGAAAATAATATATTTTAGTATATAAAATGACAAATACGTTAAATAATGATTTGTTGCCAACGCACTTTAATACTTCTTGCTGTTATGGTTTAGTTTACGGTGTGCTATAATCGGTAGTCTCACTCAGACATATTGGTACATTGCTCAGCCAAAGGAATCTAGTACATATATAAGAGCGAGACAGACATACATACATATATATAAGTATATGCCTATTCCCATCAAATGAGGTGGCAGACAACTAGAGATATTAAAACGTATAGCTAATATGTATTTGTGATTTCACAATCAAAGTTGTGGTATATTCAAATCGAAAATTATTTTTAACAATAACTATAATAGTTTGTCCAGATGTTTAATTCAAACACTACAACTTCGTTTGATTCAATATATACAATAAACATACACCAACATTAAAGCCATCTTCACTGTTTGAGGAATTATTGCGATTTAATTTTTGATAATCAAACATATGGTATCGTTTTATATAAAAGTTATTTTTAAGTTGCTTAATCATTTATTATATCCATGGCAACGGTTCGGAATACAAACATACATACATACAAACGAATAGAATGCGAAAATAATAAAATAATATATCATCTCAATTCAGTTCATTAAAAAAAAATAGCAACAACATATGTGTTAAATCAAAATTGATTTACTACTATTATTTTTATAATACATGTATATAATTCAGTACTACAACACCTAACTAAATCGAAACAGCTATCCGCATAGAATAAATAAAGTAGAAAATCAGTGTTAGGAAACCCTCTAGATTTATGGCCTCTTGCAACTTCTCTCTCAAACATACACCGATAAAAGATTACACCAATCGGGTCGAATCCCACACACATGTTTGCTCTTCATATTTTCCAAAGTATATACAATGTTAAACCATTTTTCGTTATACAATTTGAATAAATATGTACATACATACATATGTATATACATCGATGACGTAAATAAATTTTAGAGGTGACAGTTAATCAGTTGGGTGTCTTGTTTCATGAGTGCTGTTCAATTCCATGGAGTATATACTCGATTATCCCCAATGCGGTACTCAACTCGAGTATTAAATGTCATAACTGATACTTGCCTAATGTGATATAGGTCTCTAGTATATTTATATTCCCCCTTGCTCGAGTAACGTTTCAATCATTTATTATTAAAATATCTATATCGATTGATTGACGTATGTGTGTATTATGTAGGCAGGACCGAACTAAAAGTAGCTGAGGCGTAGCATTATATACTTAGGGCTCCTGTAGGGTCAATTTACCTTTGTAGATACAGTTGAGAAAATATCTGATTTGAGTTAAACCTAAATTGATTAAAACATGTTATTTAAGAAGTTTATTAAATTTAGTTATAATTGACTAACCGGAAGTGGGAGTTTTTATCTTTTTTGAGATAAATGTATGCGTTATTTCTAAAATGTACTTATATAGTAAACGAAAGGCAATACGGTTGTCTACACTTGAAAAGTTTTTTGTAATAACTTCCGGTTTATGTGCTATAAATGTTTGAAATTGCATGATTTTTTTATCTATTTTGAGCCAATCAAACTTGTTACGTTATGGAGAATATAATTAGGTTTCTGTTTGTTGATAAACAGTTTATTATATTTATATTTTAGTATCCTTTTTATTTAAATTCCAATCCAGTTTGCAACTTTACCAATCGTATAAGACACAATTATGAACTACATATAAGTTAAACATGTAATACAAACTTGGTCCTTATATATTTAGTAGTTAATCCACCCCTGGTTGTTTAATAAATAATAATAACGATTTTGATAAGAATTCACACAACATTGTATGTAACTCTACAGATAAACGCGCCAAATCTTCAGGCTACTAAAATATTAAAACTCACCAGTTCTGAAACGACTTGAAATTTTTCGTGAATGTATTATTCACCTTGTAATTTAGTGTAAGTGTACTTCTGCAAACATACACAGAACATGGTAGCTTTTTAAGTGTGCACTCCATTTGACGTCGCTTTTGAAAAGCTGTCGGTTTTTCTTCACCCAAACACAAGCGTACTTATCCTGAAGACGGCGGCGTCAATTCAAGGACGCCTCAAGAGTCATCCTGAAACATTAAACATACATTTCAACTCACTTAACTTGTTCCATCCCAACTGTCACACATCCTACCCGACACATGGGGATTACATATTTTATTTAATGTATAAACGCCATTATTCATACTCAGCCCTTTTCAAATGGTACTAGAAGTATTATAGAATACCAGATGGTATAGTTATACACATTACTCGAACCCACATTATTCATGTACGTTATTTTTGTAAAAGCTTACACAGAAGCAACCCGTGCTATTTCTAAGCTGCGTTGGTTGCGTTATATTATTCCTCATTCATTTAAAGATTTTAACAGAAATACACCTTTTGACTATATATTTAAATATGTTAAAACAGTTTATATACCTACTCCCAGCAAGAATAATAAGTTAAATCGTTTAAAATTTATTATTTAAAAAACAAAGCGTTTAAAATCAATTTATATCCAGCTGACCAATTGTTTGACCGTTATATCATGGCCATATAGTGGAACCATTGAAATTTATGACGGATTTTTCAGTGCTTTCAGTACAAATATTAATTTCGAATTCCAAATCTAGTTCCAATCATTTATCATTCGACATTGGGGCAATGGTTACGCCTTGTAGACGCACAGATAAATACTGAAATGGTTATATATCATAAATCTGTAAGTGAAACGGACGATTTATCTGGTTAAGTGTATCAAAAAATTCTTTTTTTTAAACTTGAGAGATTGGAAATTAATCAAAATCATTGGAAATGTATCAGGATTATATTAAAGTTACATCGTGCCTCTGGCTTTTAATCAACTTATGATTTATTGAATATTTCTATAATTATACTGCGTTATAACTTAGAATTACAAGAGTTATTTTAGATTAAAAGTTACGGGAATTAAACTCTATTTTAACGGTGTAGCTTAAATTAGATTTGCTTGCAAAACGATTATTAATTAATTAACGCTTTTTTACCCAAATTACACTAATTATGTTAATTCACTTAATTGTATTGTTTAACAGTTTATGTATTTAAAAATTGCGCTAAGGTGAAACAAATATATATATATATATATATATATATATATATATATATATATATATATATATATATATATATATATATATATATATATATATATATATATATATATATATATATATATATATATATATATATATATATATATATATATATATATATATATATATATATATATATTATACACCATATAATTGGTAAATAACAACCAAAAAATGAAATCACTATTTAAAAATACTTTCTTATAATATACTTAAATAATATAAAAGTTAGTAACTTTTGATAATTATGCACCTAAACCCAATAAATCACGTGATATTTTAACTTTAATATAACAGCACTTTAGTAAACATGCAAACTGCTAATTTCGTTAAATTGTCCGTAATTATACTTATAAAAACTTAACGTAAACTATACTATGAATCAACCCTATGTATTTATTATATCAACACGAAACGCACGCGTTTTATTTACCAAGGTTTACTCATTCACTTAAACCTAATGTTGACCAAATACGAAACATTACACTTTGTGATTGATATTTTCAAATAGGTACATACATAAAAGTAATATAAGGAACATTGCAATAATGTATGGACTTTAACAATAAATGCATTCGATTCCGAAGTACATTTTTTGATTGGGTGATTAATTTTATGAAATTATAACCAGGACGAATTTTAGTATTGCCAGTAAAACATAGCACGCATTCATTTGAAAAGTTTTCGCTGTAAAACTTTATATGTTCGAACATTTTTATGTGTCATACTTTTAATTTTCATCTAAATACGCTTTTAAAACTTAAAGCTCTTTGCGAGTTTATATGTGACGGGTGCCAAGTGTTTCGATGCGCGTATTTTTACGAAATGTAATTTATTACAAATATTAGGTACTATAGAAAGCAAATGTGTTCGAATTTGTTTCACTAGATTATGCAAATTGGGGGAAAACAACAATACAGCAATAAAAATAATATATATATAGCGAATTTTCGTATACAGACGATTTGCGTGTTGTATGTTTGCCAGGCAAGTTTGACACTTTCTATAATTTACAGTCAAACTCACACATGGTACACACGTGTCACAACCACACATACACACGTGTGTGTGTATGTGTGTGACGCAGTGCTTATGTCAAATCGTTGTTTCGTTTTTCGGCTTCTCTTAAAAGCATACTGCGTCTTTCTCAGCTGTCTAACTGTGTATATATGACGTCACACTCCATAAATCTACTGTCTGTCTGGTTTAGGAGGTCAAAGAATTCAGTTTTTCAACTACAAAATGCCGGTGTTAGATATGAATTGAACTTTCTATAGTCAAACAAATCAACATATTTCAGTTTTATTTTTTGGTGGAGTTGTGCTAACCATCAACTGTCTACCATATAATTGGGACTTCGTGATAGTTAATTTTAGTTAGGAATGATGATTTTTTTTATATATAGATTCAGTTTGTTCTATGTCCAGTATACATATAAATTGCATACGCCTAGGTATTATTTAGTAATAATATTAATTGCCTACTAGGTTCATCTTTTTTTTTTTTTTTTGAATTTCGGCGTTGAAATATTAATTAGTTTACCCGACCCTGGTGAAATGTATGTGGGCGACAATAAGCCGAAAGCCAAGGCGTTTGTGTGAGTAGATTTTCATGATTATCCTAATTTTACACGATTGTGTTTACATTGGGTTGTCATGGTGATACGTACGCTTACGTTTTAAGAATCGATAAGGGTCACACACAAAAGGTATGGTGTATGGATATGGATAATACTTTGTGTGTCGTTATAGGTATACTACACATTTGAAACATGATTAATTCATGTATTACTAAGTAGATAAAGGTCGATCCTTACATAAATTATGTTCACTTCATTCATATTTATGTATATTTTATTTGTATAAAAGCTTCTTTTTTGTAAAGAATTTAAATATGTATATATATATAGTGTTGCGGATTCATATATTGTTTGTAAAATTAATTCTGAATGTATAATTAAATCGTGGAAATCATTTTGAGTATATATCGAGTTAAAATGAAAATCATATTTGGTTTATAATTGTATAACAGCACACAGCCTAATTGGAATTAAAATTGGTTTAATTTTTAATTCATTCCAATTTTTGGCACTTGTATTGTCCTTCATTCAATTTAAAAAACAATATTATACTATTTTTTATATATACCTACCTGCCTACCTACATTGATAATATTCGAGATTTTTTTATTAAATTCAGAAGCGTAAATATACTCATTTAGAAAATGAAAGGCAATTTTTATTTGTAAAGTTTTTTGAAATAATTTCCGCATCACGTGCTACAGTTTTTTAAAATTACGTGTAATTTATTTAAGCAGGCTACGAAACGAAACTAATGATCTATTTTTAACTTATGGAAAATTAGTTTTTTATGCAGAAAACATCATGGAAATATGAAATAATAAATGATTAACAAAAAATTAAAATGATCGATACAAAATATATTTCGTCATATTTGAAGAAAATGCATGTACATTTTCATAAATAACTCTGAAACTATAACAGTTATCAACAAATGTTATAAATAGAAGTTATTCCCCATAGTATTATCTATAACTTTCATTAATAGTGTTTAGTTCAATTTTGTCGTATTAAGCTCAAAAACATATATTATAAATTGTATTACGCTTAAATCCAAGGAGTTTGAGAATTTGATTTATTTTATTTTAGTTGACATACATTTTATATAAAACTCGGTAACGAAACTCAAACTTTTTGTCATTGTAGTGTGCAACCATTGTTAACGTATATCAATGTCCTTGGTCCGTTGCGTTTTTACAATAATTCCCAACAAACCCTAAGATTTCCTCCCATTTTCTTCTCGTATGACCGCTTGAAAAGATGTTATTAAATTGATTTATGAGCGCCAAACAAAGCAAAATGCGTTTTTACACCACGGCGGATCATAAAATGCGAACCTTGACCCGAGGGATAATTCGTTCTTGCAATTAATTTGTTTCTTTGTAAACATAGCCGTAAAGAGATTATATTAAACATGATTCGGGGCTTAATGTTAATACTATTGTACATACAAGTAGTACAGTGGCGGGATTAAGTCCGGTTTCGGAATAATTGTGGTTATCGTATCCAACTGTAAGCTCCAAGAATTACATATCCGAGATTCGCATATATAAAACGTATCTAGCCACCTTGATACTAACTGCCAGAGACAAGACTAACTGCCGCAAATAATATATGTATGTATGTATATATGTATGCACGCACGCATGCTTGCTGTATTTATGTATGAAAAAATGAATGAATGAATGTATGTATAAAAATATAGACAAAACATAACAAAAAGTTTAGTGACCTGAACAAGTAAAACAGTTATTGAATACCCAAATAAAATATTCCATACTAAAAACAACGAAAATATGTAGACACTATTGAAACAATCAATAAAGCAACACTTGTTTTATCTTCTTCGCGCATATACACAATTTGTATGAAACAGACACTGTCGTTTTTTTTTTAAGCTAAACGGCGTTATCATATCTATTTTTTATATATTTAGGAATTTCCCAGCTGACCCAGTGCGGCCAGGTCGATGAACTTCCTGAATTACCTGCACCCGATGAACAACGTCTTCAGCGCGCAGCGTCTCTGCTGCAACAGCGACTGGTGCTGCGGCAATGGCTCACCAGATACAGCCTTCAACATCACTACCCACGGTAAAAGCTTTCAAATATTTATATGTATACGACGAGTGTCACGGAATCATGTGCATATTGCGGGACTCTTGAATAAATAATGCAACTGGGTTACAAGATATGCCCCAGTAGAAAATGTGAAAAGAATAATATTGTATTTTAGATTACTGGGGCTGGAGGTAGCGAGTTTAGAAGATGTATACTGGTTGGAAGATTCAAAAGCACGTCAGACACTCCAGAAAGATTTTGGACAGTGGACGGTTGCTAGACAAGCTTTACCTACTTCTCCTGATAGACTCGCCAGTCTAAAAGAAGAGTTATGGTCAGAAGTTGTTAAATCAAGTCAGCACCAAGACGCATGGACATGGGGTAAACATAGACAAATATATAATTTTTAATTCATAACTTGTATGCAGTACAAAACTATAGGAAAATATGTTTAAAACTCTTATTTGGGATTTAGTTTTCTCTAATTTTGTTTCCGTTGTGGTTAATTAGGTGGTATGTTGGTGGTGTCAGTGTCGGTGGCGGGTTTGGTGACATTAGCTGCCATGACACAGCCATCGTTGGCCCCCGAGGCCAAACACACACTCCTCCAATATGTCACCGGTAAATACCTACTTCCGGCCAACTGTAAAGTCACATTTCACTGGACGGACCCGCATCCGGTTGGACAAACCGTTTGCTTTACCGTACGGTTCTATCAACGAAATGGTCAACCCTATCCCATCTGTGATACCGATCAACTTTTCGTCGAAGTGTCCGAAGGGACCCGAAAGGTACGACACACTTAAATTCATACATTATTTATATTTTACAACTAGAGAATTAAATGGTTATTTTATCAAACAATTTAAAATAAATTATACATTTTTATAAGACCAAATAACACTATTTAGAATATTCAAAATTGGTAATAACATCTTTTTAAAATGAATTAGTAATATTGAATTATGATGAAATTCTAGTCTAATTTGTTTATGCGTTATTAAATATTCTTCAACAGATAGCATCAATATCAGAATTAGGTTCGCCAGTCGACCCAAATAGCGCAAATGTGGCACGAGTAAAATTTACTGTGCGGCATGCTGGGAAATATCATATTAGTGTTGTGGTAGACACCCAACACGTCCCCGGAAGTCCTTTCGTACGGAACTTCGTCGCAGGTCCTGCAGATGCGCAACGATCAGTAGTGTTAAGACATTGTTCAACCGTTATTTGTACAGCGAGTGTTTCACATTTATTATACGTCGAACCACGCGATGAATACAGCAACGTATGTTGTTTTAACCCCGGAGAAGATCCTACTAAAGTAAATTAAAACAAATACTTAAACTACAAACCCCAAACATACGTATATATTTTAGGGGTACACAGTTACAATATCCCAATTGGGCAGTCCAGTTTCCGAGAATGAAGATGAAAAAACCGTGGAGGGTTACTCCGTAACACTAGACTACGATTGGCAAACTCAAAAATTAAGTGTACAACTTAAATTCATTTATGAAGGTTGCTACCATGCTACTATTAAATACCAAGGGATTGAGTTGCACAACGGCGATTTTGATATAATCGTATTAAATAGTATGTTTAATTCTGTTGCGAATTAGTGTCTAAACAAATGAATGTTTTTTCGTAACTTGTAGGTGTTGACTCGACTTTAGTGCACAAAAATGTCGCTTCGAAAAACCATAATGTATGCTATGAAGCTCGATTGGTTGGGATTAACAGTGATAAGTTAACGAAATCGAAACGCGTTTTGTGTTACGTGTCACCGAAACAGTTGATTATTAAAGAACGCATTTTAAAATTTATTCCGAAACGTCTATACACCTTTAGACTATGCCCCTCTACAAAGGTCAGTTTCCGTATCTAATAGAACTAATCTGATGATTTGTTAAGTTGAAAATGTGTTTTTTTAAATAAGTAGTAATACTTTTTTTTAGTTTATATTTCAACCCGAACCCCCTAATAAAAACGACAATTATGGTAGTCCATTTACAGTAGATGATGGTTGTCAGCCAAAGATTGAGTTAGTATCGAAAGAGCGTAATGTAATTGCAGCTACGTTCACGCATTTCTTACTAAAAAATATGGGTGGCTCTGAAACATTTAAAGATAAACAAGACTTCTTTTACCATGAAGTTCGCAAGTTTCACCAGAAACATTACCACGAGAAATTAACAATGAAAGTCAGCCGGGAAAAACTGCTGGACTCTAGCATGAAAGCAACCAAAAGTTTCTCGGTTTCGGATTGGTGTAGAAATTTCGAAATTACTTTTCAAGGAGAACAAGGTATTTTGAAATGGTCAATATATTTTGTCTGATATTAATATTGTTTTTATGAAATAATATTTAAGGAATTGATTGGGGTGGTGTTCGAAGGGAATGGTTTGAATTGATTTGCGCCCAGTTATTCGACGCTAGAAATGGATTGTTTGCAAGTTTTCATGAAGGTGTTCAGTCGCTAGTGCATCCAAACCCAGCGCGTCCCTCGAATTTGAAACTTAAACATTTTGAGTTCGCTGGGAAAGTAGTTGGGAAATGTTTGTATGAGAGTGCACTTGGTGGCTCATACAGGCAACTTGTAAGGGCTAGGTTTACAAGGTCTTTCTTAGCTCAAGTTATCGGACTAAGAGTTCACTATAAAGTGAGTTTTTAAAAAAAATTAAATTGGTTAATTAAATAATTGCATAATAGTTTATATACCTATATTTATATATCATATCAGCGCTTCTCAATTACCGTGCTATATTTGATGAATTGTGATTATTAATTATTGAAAGTATTTGTAGTATTTCGAACAAGACGATCCGGATCTCTACCTATCGAAAATTAAATTCTTACTAGACAACGATTTAGATCAAATGGACATGGAACTCTACTTTATCGAGGAACAATACGACACAAACGGCCAATTATTACGAGCCGTAGAACTAATACCGGGCGGCTCAAAAATTCGCGTCATCAACTCGACAAAACATCAGTACCTAGACGCATTGGCGCAATTCAAACTCGCCACTTTAGTCAAGGACGAATTAGACGCGTTCCTCAAAGGCCTAAACGAACTTATACCCGATAACCTGCTGTCCATCTTCGACGAGAACGAATTAGAGGTGAATTAGAACTTCGAAGATGATTGGTTGGGTTCTAATGTGTTTTTTGGTTGCAGTTGCTATTGTGTGGTACCGGACATTATTCTATTTCCGATTTTAAAACTCACCACGTCATCAATGGCAACTCATCCGAGTTTCGAAGGACTTTAGGATGGTTTTGGGCAGCTGTTGGTAATTTTACACAAGAAGAAATGGCGAGGTTATTACAGTTCACTACTGGATGTTCCCAATTACCTCCTGGTGGATTTCGGGAATTGAATCCAAGGTTTCAGATCACCGCGGCGCCGACCTTTGGAAATCTACCTACTGCGCATACTTGGTAAGTGATTTTACTCTATTTTTTTTTGTGTACACGTCGCTTGAAGTTCGCATACTGGAATGAATTGTTTATGTTTTATAACACGCATCCCTCTAGTTTGGCGCATTATGTCAACATATTTGTATTTCAAACTTATGTTACACCAAAGTTTCCATAGATGACTTTCAGACTTTCGCTTACTTAACTACATGCACAACTAATTCGCTTTAGACTTGCGCAATCAGCTTTGTGTTTTAGTGAATTTCAGTGCTTAATTGCAGCTTTTTATTATTTCATAGTGCTTAGTTGTGTGTTGAATATTATTTAATTGTGTGTGATTAATCAAGTATTATTTGTGCTTGTGTTATTTTTAATAGGTAAGTTGCATTATATTGTTTTATTAATTAGCTTTCGCCCGTATTTAAATCAAACAACTTTTAATTTTTTTATTTCTATAGAAACAATTCAATTGATTTTATGTCAAATAATATAAGTTTGTTATTGTTATTTTAAAGTAATTTTTAATTAAAAGTACCTTTAAATTGAATGTAATATTTCGGGGCTGTTTACGTTGACGTAATTGCGAATAACGTCTATAAATTGAATTCATTACTTTCAGCACTGTAATTATAGATTTTTGCGCCCGAAACAAAGCACTTAAATGCCTTCCTATAGAAAATTATAACAACATCCTTTTTATAGAAAATTAACAATAACGCTTCCCTTACTGCATCCATATCATTGTTTATAATCGCAGATTATTAGATCTGCATACTATTGTTTATAATTATAGTTTTAACCAGTTGTGCCTGCCCGATTACGAATGTTATGAACATTTTGAGAAAAGTCTACTGCTAGCAATCAGCGAAGGCACCGAAGGGTTTGGAATGGTTTAACCTAATCATAATTATAAATAACTCGCATTTTATAGAAACATTTTTACATTATTAGACTTTTTGACAGATAATGTTCATTTGCGCCTCCATCATACGTATTTATAATTCCTATAATTTAACTGTGATGTTTTAAAGTTTGGCATTTGACCACTGCAACTATATTATAATTAATTTAATCATTCCGCTATAGTTTTAGTTCTATTCGCAAATATTGTGATATTTAAAAACGTTTTAGATGCTGAAAATACTCATTAACTAATAAATAAGAAATACTAGCGCTTAGTTTAAATTAGATATATTTTCAAGCTGGTTAACTAATGATTGAAAACGATTTTTCATCAATTATTGTTGCAAACTTAAGCGAATATTAATCAGAAATATTTCAACATATTGTTGAAGAAAGAATACACTAAACATTCATATGCCATATTATATCTACAAAGCCAAGCACAGATTTGTAACTGTAATATGGCAGAGCAATATAAATAGCATATCTCTGATATATAACTTTACAGAAAAAAAGCACAGATCTGTAATGTAATATAGCAGTAGAGAAGTAAACATTTGTTGGGACAGCTGTATTCTTGTACTGTGATTAATCACGTGTATTTAGTAGTGTTTATGAATCACACTATTTTCGAATTTAGTATTCGCAAATTCTGTCAAAATGGCCTTAGAAGACGTAAACGCAATATTATAAATTCAGGTTTACAGTTTCTAAATAACTTTAAATAGCGTGAAACTAGTCATAAAAGTCATTCCAAAAATGATGTTAGTCGATTTACAACCGAATTTTCAAAATGGTGTTAATATTTAATACAAATGTTAAATACATTACGAATAAACGTCTTAATATTACACTGAGTTTAAAATTCGGTCAATACTATTTAAAACACAACTTAATAACATCTAGAATTTAGGTCGACAAGGATACTCTATACAAAGAATTGTTTTATATATATATTTATTTATTTATTTAAGTTTCGAATATTTTAATTTATGCGTCTACTAAAATAATTCAATTCTGGTTATTTAAAACGAAATTATTATTTATTTACGTAAAATATTTGAGTTAGCAAGTGTTTAAATTGAAAGAAATCCTTGTTGATGTTCAAAATTTAGTATAAGAAACATGCGCATTTTCCAGTAGTTGTATATAACTTCAACGATCAAAATATTTAATCAAAATACAACAATGATAATAATTGTTTCTATTATTTGAGCACGTTTTGGGAATAAAAAAAAATACATAATTTGTTATGGGACCAGTTCAGAAATGGTTTTGGTAAATTTTTATTCGAAATTAATCAAATGCCACATGTCCAATGGGATTAACATTAAAATGATTGTATATAGCGCATGTAACTACTAAAATTTGCAATAATTATCCGAAATTGCACGTGAATAATATAAATAATGACATGAATACTAGAATATCTTGCTCAAATATATGGTTTTTTAGAATGTAGCATACAGATGTTTTAAATAAAATTGCATGTAATTTTAAACAATATAATCAAAGTTTGCTGAATATTGGTCATTGGTCATTATCGCCATTTTTATTTCATATGAGCAAACCTTGGTATATATTTTGGTTTTTAATTATTTAGTTATTTTATTTTCATAAACAATCTGTATAATTATTAAAAAATAGCAGTTCAAAGACATAAAAGACGTGTATGATACTATACTAATATAAAATTAGACTTATATACATAAAACTGCTTGCGTTTCAAACTATTTCTACTCTCAAAATTTTCCGTCAATCACCCTGAAGATTTGTTTGTGTGATTAATTTTCCTTATGCCACGTTTACACGATTCTGTTTATTGCTTGAAACACATCAACAAATCGGCCTTAACGTTACTATTATACACTAAATAAAGGACCAGATTGAAACTGAATGCAGTCGTGTAAACGTGGTAGCAAAATTTGTAAGTAATGTAAAAAAGAAATGAGTGATTCTGTGTACTTAAAATATATTTTTATTTATAGTAAATATTGTAAATTACCAAATATACAAGTTATATTAAAAATATACAATAAAAAGTAGAAATATTCATTATTTATATGATTAACCATTGTTAACAAAACCGTTAACGAGGAATGTTTCTTTGAAGTGTTTGTAAATTCATTTTTTCCCAGTCTTTCATCGTTTTTTGATCCGTTTTATAAGTTATGGCGTTTTTAGGTATTGCCGGAAACATAAGTAATACAATTTTATGTAACATATTAAGCGAAGGTCTGAAAACATCTAAAGCAACAGCACTCCACGATTTACCATTAATTTCTTCCAATTTCAATTCAACTTCAGTTAATTTCGTTTTCAAATTACATTTATCCATTTCCAAATTCATACTATTCTTTTTCAATTTATTTATAACTTCTTCCAATTTAACTAATTCCAATTTCAATATCTTTTCTTTGTTACAACTTTCTTTCAAAGTTACATCCAATTTTTTGTATGCATGTTTCAAATAATTGTATTTTCTACCCAAAATATTTAATATAGAACTCATTTAATTTTATTACTAAAAAAACTTACTCAAAAATCTCATTTTTTTGTTTAGTTTCTGTGGTTAAATTTGATTGTTTTTCATTTAACATATTTGTGATTTCCATAGTAGTTTGGCGGAAGTTTTCGATAGATATTTGTTGTTCTTTCGTTTCAAATTGTAGCTCGGTCACCTGCAATGATTTAATAATCGTATATTGTTTAATGAACAAACCAGTTTGTTTTGTTGAAATATGTTTGTCATTGCGTGTGATGTTATTATTTATATGTGAAATATACGTAGAAAAACAATGCTAAGTGTTTAATGTTTATAGTTTATATTGTTTAAATGGTATGATGTATTCATAAAATTGTGACGTTTTCGGTGGTTATGGGTTATTTTGGATTCCTATCAATCTTCTCTTGGTAACATCAAAAAGGTTAGATATTTATTTATTTTTTACACTTTTAATGTGTAAAAAGACTTCATTTTAAGGGGGAAGCAGTTTTATATATTTGTAGAAACTAATATTATATTTATAACTTTTATATTTAGCCATATATTTTCAATAGAATGGAATATAGTTTATTTTATTTAATTAATGATTTATCTACTCTTAAATTAAATTTTAATATTATGGTATATAAGAGACTCTTTTATAAATGTTGCTTCTCAATATATAGTATTAGGGTACGTTGGTTGATAATAATGAAAATTAGGACACTTTAGATATATATTTCATTAAAGTATATATATGTTTTATTAATTTTATCCCAATTATTATGGAAATTATGACGAAAAAAGTCTTTTTTTAATATTTACAATAAAGTTATCATTACTGTTCAGCTACTAAAATAATTCATGTAGCAATCTTAATTTGATCATTACTTTACCCCATAGAGAAAATTGCAATAAAAAAATTGAAAACATCAAACAAAAAGGTGATTTCTTACGCTAAGGACTTTTATTATTCATCTGTTTACCGTTAATAAAAAATGCTTTAGCAATATAAAATATATAAATTAACAGTTTTAAAGTGGGCATATCACTTTTGTGGTCCAATTGGTTGGTAATTCTATATAAATGAACCAATATTAATAAATGCACACTTAGTTCGTGGGACAACAAATCTATTTTGCACCCCGAGCACAAAATAAAGTACATTACGTGGCGTAAGTGATCAAAGTTCAGAATATATATTTAGCTTTGTGTGCTCTAGTTTTGATATTTAAAACCTTAGAATATAGATGAATTTTGTTATAAAAGTCTTTATATACGCGTGTATGTGTTAGTACATAATATTTGTACTCATAAGGTGTGTTCGGCGACTGACGCCTGGCTTGACAGGGCGCCACTATCTCGGCCACAATAGACGCCTCGTCTACCGGGCGACGTCAGCGTCGCCGTCGCTTTGCGTGTTCCAAAATAAAATATGAATTATATATGAAGATGGTTGTATTTTCTATACGACACATAACCTGACCGGCGCCTATATTAACTCTAGTGTTGCTATTTCTATTTTGATTTTTTGCCTTTTCGATTACTTCCTATTTGTGTGAATAATTACTTCAACAACTTTAAGATTAAAGGATGACACATTTAAGTTTCAGCTGTTATTTATAGATAAATTTAACAATTCTTCAAGTTACTTTTGAAATAATAACAATAACTAATTGTTGCAATGTAAAAACACCAATTTTATTATATACTAACGATATAAGAAACAAATGGTGTTATAATCAATTTAATTGTTATATATTAATCCGCATTTTTTACAATCTCACTCACATCTATTTAATGATACTAATTTAATACTATGATCGCGTGTTTCAAGTAAGCAACAACACAAACTGCATACTTCGCTAACTTACTTACTATGTCACGCGGGCAACAGACCTTTAGGCGCTACATGAATCTTAAACATTTCAAAACCAACTCGATAAATGCTAATATATCTCAATACAAGAGTGGTACAACACTATCTATGTATTTATGAGGATTATTTTATATACTATTCTAGGAAGCATAATAAGAAAAAAATATCTTAATAAGATTTTCGATTGTTTATGTCGTTCTACAAGAAGATTGTTTTTGTAATTTTAAATTCTATATGAAATTATATATATATAATCCAGAGCTATCGAATGAGTCACCGATTCCGGGAAATGCGTGACTCCAGGCTGGCTCCGGACTCCAGTCCATGACTCATTCCCGCCACCACACAAACAATCGCACTTTTACTACCCCTTACGTCACCATTTACTCCCACCACCAAAAATACTTCATTCAACCTGTTTCGATTCGATATTCAAGTACTACGTTTACACGAATAAAATCGATTTGAAACATTTGGTAAGAAACTGAAAGTACTTTTGTTCTACAAATCATTTGTACTTGAAATATATGCGTATTGTGCGTGTTATTTTAATGTCATGAAAGAATTTTCGTAACGACCTTAAAAGTGTGGTAACCTTCTTTTTAAATGTTAATACGTTATAAAAAGATGTTTGATACAATCAGCAATGGCAGTTTATTGTTGCAAACAACCTAATCAACATAGTTTTCAAATTTGTCAAATTTTAGAAGGACAATTTTAAAATTACTTTTTAATTAAATGAATTGACCTGGAATTTCTTAGATTTACATTTAAATATTCCGTAAAAGCGAAGTGAAGATCCTTTTGTACAAGAGTACAATGTTTAGTACATTACGCATGCGCTTCGTACATGTATAGAGCGAATTTATTCGGCTACTCTCGGTCGTATTCGAGTATAAATGCAATTCTGTAGGTTTTTAACGTATAATTAAGAAAATAAATGTCATGCACTTTAATTATTAACTATAACAAATCATATTTAGTTATTTAGCTAAAAAAAGAATACCGCTGTGTTTCCCATTTATTTGCCGCGTTTTTTGCTGTGTCATGTATACATGAGTTTAATTTATTTTATAAATAGTCTCATCTACTAAGGTAAAACCATACGTGTATTTGATTATTGTTGCAATTAATAGGATATCGTTGTTACATAAGCGCTAGATAATTATTAACAAATGATGAATCGTATAACCGCACTTGGGTTATTCCAAAAGAGGAGTTTCATTGATGATTTATACTAGACCAAAATATACTGATTTTTAATGTTTTCCCAGTCGGATAAGGTTGGCTCTTGGCTCAAAACAAAAACAATCAGTTGTCTTGTGTCAATAACCGTTATTATTTGCAAAATTTCCCTAGTCTAGTTCAAGTTCAAGTGATTATGATTTATGAGTGACTTGGATTACCCCAATAGAATATGCAGTGGGAAATATATAGTTCCGGATTTTTTATTTATTTCCGATGATCAAGGTCAATTGTTATTGATTATATAAATAAATTTTGTTAAAAAATTATTCGATTAATTTTTTTTATTTATAGTTAATTTAATAATTATATGTTTCTATTAAGTGAATTATTATGATTTTGACCACTTATATATTGTTATACCAAACTTTTTCACTGATGTGTTTCTAATATGAAAATTCGTTTGCTTTGCAATTTGCACGCGTACCTAAATGGCTCAAAAATACGTATAGATAAAAGATGTATGGCAAACTCATAGAAGTATACACCTTAGGAGTGAAAATAATTCAAATGGTTCACTGTCTAACAATATTTAGTATAAAAATTCTAATTTTGTAACCATATCAAAACAAACCGCTATATGGTTGATAGGATAAATGAAATATTTAATTCTAGCTCATATACTTGACTAGTATATTTGGTGGCGCTGTATTTTAAATACACTCATTTGTGTAGATCAGTAGAATGAACAAAAAGCGTAATAGAAATACAAATGAAACACTTATTTTTTGCCAAGATTTTTCCACATTTGATCATTATCATTTTTAGTACACTGTAATAAATCGACACGTTCTAATTTAGTCTAAATGAGCCAGAAATCTTGGAAAAACCGAACCTGCGTTCAAGTCTACCTATAATAACCTGATCGTATATACTATCTTGGCGATTTGACCAAGTGTCAGTGAATTCCAAAAATAAACAATGGGGAATCCCTCGCACAACCAAAATGAACGGTAGTAATATGTAGAAAAAATCTGGTTTTTATTCAACTTTTTATAAAACGAATGTGTAGAATATTTCCGGAAACACAATTATCAATGTTCTTATCACTAAATCACGTGGTTAGATATGCTGAATAGGAATTCAAATATACACATATGTATATAAACTAGCAAAACTAAATGTATGTATGTAAAACATATATTTATTAATCTTTCCAAATATAGTTGTACAATTAACCTTGCCTACAAATATTCGCATTGTTCTTTACGGGTATGTCCCTTGCTAAATATAATGCAAATATATTCTTTGTTTTTTATTTAGTTATTTTGAAGGATGGTTAAAAAAATCCCCCTTAATTATTTCGTATTTAACTCAAAATAATTTAGATTAAATTTTGCTTTTTGATATACACTTCTATAAAAACAAATAAGTAGTGATATCTGGTTATAAATGTTTATTTTTATTTTATAAAAAATGATTTAAAAAACGTCTATAAATAAGAAAACAAGATGCTCTTTGCAGTCGTCATTAAATCCTCGTCTCGTGTGTTATTAAGTAAAATAAAACGTCATTAAATATCGGGAAAGTTTATAAAATACGTATATACGTGAAAGGAAAGGCAAATATTATAAGTTAGGTTACACGAGGAGTCAAGGTCACTCGTATAATAACCACGTGCACCTGTGAGTCCCCCAGGTAGACGTACGTCTATGCGAACAGCCAATACGACGCCTTGCTCCTGAATATATAGGCGTCCGTCAGCATGGCGTCTTCTGGCGTATATAAAATAAGTTGCATGTTGATGGACTCATAGGTATATTAGCGGTTTGAATGATCGATTAGCTACAGATTAGTTTCACTTCTAAACAGGGCTGTATTCACTCTTAATCCATATTGCTATTATATTAGTTAAATTATGGGAAACTAACAAATAATTAGCGTGTGTTTATACGCGCAAATGAGTATAGATATTCATGAATTATTGTAGAATTAAATAATTATTACTTAGTAAATACCAAGCATTAATATCTATTTAATTAGTAATTGCGGTATTTGAGCGGTTGTATTATAAAACAAAGCATATTTTATTCAAGTGACGTCAAATGACGTATCATGTAATTAAACGAAGTAATTACACGAAATAGTTACTTGTAACCTAGTTACTTAAATAAATCTCTTGATTTGCGTACGTCAATCATAAATTAGTTTTATTATTATAAATGTGATTTCCTATTACAATATTGTGTTTGGAATCTAAATATGTCTAAATAGTTGTAGATTTCGTATATCAAGTGTTTTATTTTTATTTTACTGTCGTTTAAAAAAATAATTTGTTATTTATATGATTTGATTGTTTATAAATACACTTTTGATACTATAAGGAAAAACTATAGTTCAGTTCTGATTTGACCTCAGAAGCCAGACCATCAAGGTCGTTTACTGAGAAATATGTTTTAGTTGATCAGATTTTTTGTTACTGGTATGTACATTTGTTTTACTCTTTTTAACCCCGAATTATTACAACCGATGGCCGTTCTATCAACAAATTTAAACATAATTGTAATACAGTTCTGATTATAAATTTTTGTTGTAAACAGAAACAGGTTTGGATATTGTTCTTATAATTGATTGAATATTTATAAGTGTTCTTAGTAAAATTGAATAATTTTTTATACTAAATAAAAATTCGCATTCTTCGAAGCAACTAATGCGAATTTTCTTAGGATTTTCAAATAATCCGTTCAAAAACAATTCAAAATGTATACTTTCACTTGTAAATAGCAATTATACTAGTAGCTTGACATATCTTAAATATTTCATAAATTTTCTCTGGACTTTATATATTATATTTCGTTGTTTTTTGTTTTCGATTGCGTTTTGTTGTACATACGACAGAAAACAAAATTCATAATCAAATTCGTAATCATATTTGAACTTTCAAGGCTAATTTTGAGGAAAGAAATAATATATTGACGATATTTTCAATGATGATTTAATTACTAAATTACAAATAACCCAAAACTGGATTATCTCATTGCGAATTACCCCAATTTTTTACACCTCCAAGGCCGATTAAAATATCTTGATAACACTGCATCTGTTATTACATGTTGTTTGGGGAAGTCCCGCGTCTGATCTCTCACTGAACTAGCTTATTAACTCATTTACATACGCGTATGTGAGTTGTATTATCAAGTAGTGCCTACTCGTAAACATTTACATCGCGAAAATCCCCATTTCTCGTTCAATGACTTTAATTTCACATTTTAAATCACTACTTATAAATACATCTAGACGCTAAAAGATTCATTTGATAATGAAATCAGTGTTTTATTAATTTAATTGTGAAAACTTTCTATAAAAAATTGTCAAATATTTACCGCCACTTTCCAAAGTTTAGCGTAAAACAGATAGTCTGAGAGGGTAAAATATTCGTTATGACGTCATATCTATGTGATTAGGAATAGACTATAAGGGGCTATACATTTGTAAATTTGTAGCTACGATCTGTATTACACATTTATGAATGTAATAATAAATTTATATTTAATCCAAACAATTAAATTAAATTTTCGATACATTTGAATGCGAATTTCTATATGTGTTTTTGAAAGAATTAGTAAGTTTTAAATATAAAATAGATTCGTTTTAAATCATAATTGTCAATATCCTGTTTTTGTCTTTTTTGTATCTATCAGGACATCGATAAGCAATAATTGATTAATATTCATATTTCTGATAATAAGTCGTAATTATAGCATCAAATTCACTTATAATATTGCCTAAACATGTTATCTGTTAATGTTACAGAGACCGTAACAGTTTCTCTAAACAGATTAGTAATATCTTAGATTTCTTTACACATGTGTTTTTTACAAAAATTCAATTAATAATTTGACGACATTTAAAATATCCACGTACCTTATCAATAAAACTTTTTTTCTCATTTAATAAGTTCTGTAATATAACTTTATCGCGTCCAATCTGTTCTTTAAAACCAAAATTCTCGACCAATACCAGTTGGGATTCATTTTTAATATTCTCCAAATCTATATCCAAATCTTGAACTCGTTCCTCCAATGACTTGCTTATATTTTCATATAAAGTGCGTTCCTATTTGTAATAAACAAAATCAAATATACGGTTTTAATTTAGAGGATATTTAAGAAGTCTATCAAGGTCTTTCATTTATTTATATCATAAACTATTTCAGAAATAAAATTACTATAAAATATATTGATTGACCTTTAATATTTCATCATATTCTAATTTATGCCTTTAGTTTCATGACATTAATTAACAATTATTTAAATTAATAAACTTCTTTAAGGATCAACTATGATTTCTAATTATATATTTTACTCTATATTTAAAACAAATTAATAACTAATTGATTATAATTTATTAAATTGTCACTAAATTTCACGTACCTGTTTGGTTTGAGCCAATTCATAAGTTAATTCATCATTATTTCGCTTTTGTTGTTGGACTTCTGCAACCGCTTCCTCGCGACGTTTACTTTCGTTTTCGCGTAGATTTTGCAGAAATGAAGTTTGCAATTTTAATTGACCGATCTATAAATATAAAGCGTAATATATATTCATGATTATGGTAAATAAAAAACGCTTTCGTTTTCTTAAGAATTGAGTTATAAATTACAATTTGAAAATACTTGGAATTATATGAAATGTATTTTCTAACTAATTTAAATTCAATACTGTTTAAATCTTCCTTAAAGAAAATCAAGACATATTTATACGAATTATACTAAAATATTTGTTAAAATAACGATTTTTATTGACCAAAATAGGAAAATCAGTATTTAAGAGTAAACAGCTGTTCTAATTTGTTGTAGAATTGTTAGAAAACTTTTTGATTTTTAAAAGTGTTTGTTTGGTGTTAAGTGATATGACTTATTGTTTGTTTAAGTGAAGCTTCTTGTTTAATGATTAATTAGCGGTTTTAAAAATTTAAATTACAAATAAGTAATAGAAAAACGCAGCCGTGTAGATTCGTGTGATCGTATGAGTTAGGTAAAGGTTATAAATAGGCCTAGGCTCAATTTCGCATAGGTTTACATGTCTAGACAACCGTTGAGTAACAGTTTATATGTGGAGATAAAATGGTTTAAAAAACTCTCAAGTCTTACTCCAACATAAATACTGACTCATTCAACTAAATAAAGTGATTATAGTGTTCATTCTGGAGAAGAGATGCTCTTGCTGGCGCCTTACGGAAATACATTTAAAACGAACTCAACATTTGCACCACTATTTATCAAAAACAACTTCGTCATTTTAATATACCTCATCTTCCATATTACCAATAGCTTCTTTAAATTCTTGAACCCTCTGTTTTCTGGTTACCCATAAATGGTAAACAAATCTAGCGAAAAATCTCCCTAATAGTTCTTTTCGTTGTTCATCCGTCATTAGTTCATCAGACGAAGCTAATGAAGATGATGATGACTGATCAGTAGACAGGGCTGTACAAGGCTTCTTCTTATAGGGTGATCTAAATATTATTTTATTTTTAAACTAGTGTAATTCCTTTTATTTTATTATACATCATAAAATATTATTAACGGTCAACATTTGCGTATGGGTGTAATACTTAAGCAAACATATCTAAATTATATTAATTAATTAAATCGTTGAGGAATTTCATCGTGAATTTTAGGAAAATCAAGAAAATAATAATAATAATTAATTAACTGAAACAATTTTTAGCATAACTATAAATTCATTGTATAACATGGGAAAATTGCAATATTACTAGCATGCAATTTATAAACATTACAATTTGGTTGTTGGGAAAAACATATTGTTGATAAATATAACATAAATTAAAAGAAATGAAAACTAAGAATTAAAAACCGCTAAAGGTATTTGACGTCATTTGGTACTTTTCAAATACGTCATTTAAAAAACTTGTTCACCTCATATCAATCAATTGCAACAAATAGACATACTACGTGTACACAACTAAATCGCATTCGAACCAATAAGATACCTGAAATTAGAAGTGATCGGTGACATATCCGACATCGTCAAACTTCGTTTACGTGGCGTTATCTCTCGTTTAACCGCTATCCGTTTAGTTTTCACTACAGTCGGAGGAGTTTTCATTTCATCGAATTTTTGTGTTATATTTTTGAGTATTGGTTTCGGGTTAGTTCTACGACATGTTGCGATTGGTAAACGTTTCTTCGGGGTTTTAAATTCGCCGGAGAGGTTTTTGCCGCCTGAAGCATCGCCACTTCCAGCCAAATCAGTCGTGGAATTACTTTCGAACGGCTGTGACATTTTTTCACAAATTGTAAAAATATCTGTTGGTTATTTTATTATTTTTTGTCACTTAGATACAATAAAAACAAAATCATATTAAGCTTTGTACCAAACAAAATATATAAATGATCGTCGAGTATAACACGTGACGTTATGACGTCACGTGATACAAATTGACCGAAAGTATTTTGATATAATATGAAATAATATAATGAGTAATTAATTTGCAACAAAGAACAAAATTTTTTTAGTTAGTTATAGTGTTAAAATGTCTCTTCCGGGTTTAAGTTAGTTAAAATTAAGAGCATCGATACTTTCGTGATACTTTGTGTAAATTTAAAGTCGTTTCGATGCGACTGGAAACGTAGTAAAATTAGTTGACTGTGTTGCTACTAGATGGCAAAACAGATAAGAGAAAGTTTGAATTGGCTTTGAACCTGCGCGCTATACATAAACGTGATATGTCCATGTGATATGTCCACCAATCGCAATCAAGCAACGCTCGCGTTTCTACGAATAATGTTGTGGTCATCCTTTCTTAAAATACACTTCGCTGTGTTTTAGTTTAGTGTTTGTTGCGAAGTATCGCGTCTAGTGCAAGCAAGTGTAACGTAATGTACCTCAAGTCAAACTTTGGATAACTATAACGACGTATGATTTGAGTTTTATCAAAACAGTTTCGATTGATTCCAACTATACTGTGTTTTTGTGTTATCTTTGGAAATATAGTGCGTATGCGTTGTGTATATAGTGTGGAGACCTTGAATACTCATTTATTTCTTTTTGTGTGTGTTTTGTTACTGTTTCGTTCCATCATGGACATAAAGGTATGTGTTGATCATGTTGTTTTAATCAATCATTATACATCGATCATTTTGGGTACAGTGTTGGGTGTATGTTTATGTGTTTGTGATTAATATTATTAGTGAGTAATTTTATTTTATTTTTGGTAAGGTTCATGGTTAGATTCGGCGAACCTGCAAATTTCGACCGGCCTCGACTATTGAAAATAAACTTCTTTAAAAAAAAAATTGATTGACAATCATGAATCACGGTAAACTTGTGTTTTTGACCAAATGCATGCACTTTTCGGTTGTTTTACGGTGTTTGCATGTATCTTTCTCACTAAATATATTCGCTTTATTTTATACAGTATCTAGCATGTTACTTAGTGCTTTTACGAGAGATCTTTACGCTGAATTTTACAGATAATTTATCTTATATAATGACGTCTACCAGTGGCGTATCAATTATAAAACGTTTAAATATTAATTAGTAATGCACCTCTTTCTAATAAACATTTGTTTCAACTTTCTATTTTAATTATTTGTTGTTTCAGTGATATTTCATGATAAAATTGTATTATCAGTAAAGAATATCCTGGAATGGCTCAATAAATAATTCCTTGAAAAACATATTTGTTTAGCAAACTTTATAAGTTTACTGTTTATTTTTATAAAATTAAATACATATTAGTTTTTAAATTTATAAGAATTAAAACATAAAAAATTTAAATATATATATATATATATATATACAAACGCCCTTAGGTATTTTAAGTAATTGTTGTACAAAATTAATCTCCGTCACTGACATTTTTTTTGTTCTGACCTCGGTCATTCAAAATATATTAACATTTTTATTTCAATAGAAATTTGTTTACATATTTTTCTCTATTGATGGCTAACTTTATACGCAGTACGGACCTTCTATTTTACAGAAAATCGGAGCAGTTTAGACTCGGCCAATGCGCTATTTTTAGTTAACGGAAGTGCCTAAACATATTCCTGACAAATTTATAATAAATACCATCGTATACAAGTGATCCATCAGCAACTTGTGGTACTTGTTGAAATATACGTTTAAACATATTTTCGCTTTCCAGTAAACTGGAAACGCAAACTCACTTTATTCAAATGATTAAACCTATTCATTACTCATTTCTATTCAGTTTAAGTTTTGTTTAAACGAACTAGTGTCCAAAATAATTTTATAAATAGAAAAGTATCTAGTAGTAATAAAATTCAACAAGTCATCTAATAATAACGTGATACGCAATTGTATTATTTCCTCAAATATGAAAATGTTAGCTAGGCTCTCTTTTAAAAAAAAATCCCATTTCGATACGCCGCTGTTATTTATTGACTTGTAAAGTAAGCAAAACTCATTACATGAAAACATAAAATATTATAACCTTTGACATTGACCCTGATAAAGATAATTTAATCAATTGTCTGAGAATTATGGTTGACATAGCAAATTAGATAATGATATTAATTTGATTTTTATAAACACATTCATATGATTAAAGTAGATTTTTGAGTTAACTGTAACAGGATAACAGAAGATCAGATAAATCAACTGAAAATAAACGCAGTCGTTGTACGCTAAAGTCGCAGCTATTTATAAGTTTTAACTTTTAACACTGGATACTGATTGTAGCTTACGAGCTACGGACATTAACTTATTAAAATAGCTCGAATTACACTAGCTGGTGTATAGATAGATGCATATATACATTACACCAGATGGCTTTACGCACTAATAGCATCATATTGTTAAACAAAGAAAATACCTGTGGCATTTCGATGTCAAACTATTTCAACCGAAAATAGAAACAAACATATTACTTCATTCCAAATATCTACATTTTCGAACATCTAAACATTTGTTTATGTTAAACTATAATATTTGCATGTGCTTTTTTATAAACACTATTAAATTAATTAAATATTTGTATAGCCTACATCAAGGTTTAATAATGTCAGATATAAATATTATTGTATCATCTCTCGTGTAGGTCTACAGTTATTAATTAAATATATAAATAACATGTTATTGAAATATGTTGAGCGAGAGTAGAATAATAATAATAATGTCGACAGTGAAGGAATGGAACTAACTACGTCTATGCCGTGTCTCAAACGCGGATAATCAAACATAATTAATGTTTTCTTAGTACTCATTATCATAATATCTTGTCGTTTGAGATTTATTAATATTACAGAAAAAAAAGTTTATTTTATTATTGTTTATAACTTTTGCTTCTAAGTAGTATTATTAAAATCACGCGTCGACATATCTGAACAGTTTCTTATAAAAATGCACAATGCAATTCGTAATTAATAATGCGTTTATGTTTAACTCATGAGCCAATTTTTGCGATTTGATTGTAAAGACCGGTATTTCCATCTTTGAATAAAATTTCGAATACATTAGATAGTTTCGGTGAAAATTTATTTATCTGTTGAAAAACCATTCGGAAGTTATTCGGAAGTGGAAATACCACTCCAACTAAAGAACGATGTAGCCACAGAGAATCTCAGTGCAATATTTTTATGTTATCCTGTATCTCCTATAGAAATTCTATAACACTAAAGGCTATAAATATTTAAAAAAAAAAAATTTTCCAAGGCTACAATGCTTATAGAATTACACAGAATAGCGACATATATATTTTATAACACTATAAACTATATACAAAATAGTATATTCTTTTCAAGGTTACAGAGCTTATTTTACGTTTATTATAGCGTAACTTAGGGGTTCGAATATTAGTAAAAAATCGGTTCTGATCTTTATTTTATCTAAACAAAGCGTGACACATTTTAGAATCTTTTAAACAACGGAATAGTGGACTTATTCTTCATTAGTTGGGGTTGTTTAGTAGTAGTTTTTGTATGCCTATTATATGGAGTAGTTTGTAATTGCGTATTGGTGTTTTTTTTTTAATATATATAACATTTAAAATTGTAGATGTGGTTACGTAATTCAGATTCATTATTTAATTTTCATAATATTCCATTCTTATAATTGCTACTTATTTTAAATTAAAACAAAGATTATTATAACTAAGATCGTGATATAATTTTTTAATGAATCTAGACATTTATATAAGATGAAATTAGAATAATTTTGTTTTTTTTAACAGAGGAGACTATAGGAGGAAATCCAGACAGGGACGAGGATGATAATATTAACATAAGTGATGTCAGTAAGTATTTACAATTATTTTAATAAATTCTAAATTTAAATAAGTACTTTAATCATTTAGGTATTATAAATAAAACAATTCTATAGTTTTTACTTTTTTATGACTCAATCATGAGTATATCTATAGTACCTATAGAAAATTTCGTTTATTTTAAGTTTCTCCATAACTTATACATTATTATTAAATCGTATTTTTATTGCTAGTTGACAATCTAATAATAATAATAAATGTTTGTATTTTGCATATTACAACTAAATTTTAAGCGTCAAACTCTGGTTAAATTAAGCTAGTAATAAATGCCAATTTATTTAAAATCTCGACAATAATTAATATTTTCAAGCGGAAACTAAGCAAGTAAACACAATTTTTAATAAGAGAAAAATTCGCCGCCTACTCTCCAATGAGGAATCTTGGATTGGGTCCAAACATTCTTTTTGGTATTACGCTCATAGAAATTCTTTGAAACACTTCTGTTAATATATCAAAATGAAAATACATATATATATTCTGTAATTTTACCCTACATTAGAAACACAAGGCGACTTTGTTTACAGTTCGGCACTTATGACGAAATATTGATGTGATAATTTTAAAGAATTACACATTTTAATCGGAATTTAGTGGATTGTCCTAAATGTGGTTATATACGCTAACCACTAGGAATAAAGTTCGCCTATAATATACATTTTAATGTATGTGTTTGGTGTCTGACTGTTTGTTTGCGTGCTTATAGTTGAAGTCATACAGACTACAGATCCGGACTTCAAACAATCAGGAATGTTTAGCGGCGGTGGTGAGATCAGTACGGCCCCTGGACCAACGAGCATGACTGGGCACCGTACCAGTGGCGGCGGGACAGCACGCCGACAAACAGCTTACGTAAAAATTTTAGAACAACCAGCTTCCAAAGCACTTAGGTACAACTATTATATCTATTTTGTATTAAAACTTGTATAACTATAAGAGAAGATCAACTGTTAATATTTTTAAATGTATTATTGTAGATTTCGATATGAATGCGAAGGCAGATCTGCTGGTTCAATTCCCGGCGCATCTAGTACTCCAGAAAATAAAACATTTCCCGCTATCCAAGTTATTGGATACCAAGGCCGAGCTGTGGTTGTGGTATCCTGTGTCACGAAAGACCCCCCTTACAGACCTCATCCACACAACTTAGTAGGACGTGAGGGTTGCCGAAGAGGCGTCTGTACTTTAGAAGTATCCCCCGAAACAATGGCTGTTACCTTCTCGAATTTGGGCATCCAGTGCGTAAAGAAAAAAGACATTGAAGATGCTCTTAAAGTTCGAGAAGAAATCCGAGTAGACCCTTTCAGAAGTACGTACTTAAATACAAGAATTATAAACACTTTTTTTCATAAGTGTATTAATATTATTTGATTTATTTCTATAGCCGGTTTTGCGCATAGAAACCAACCAACCTCAATAGACTTAAATGCGGTTCGATTATGTTTTCAAGTGTTCTTAGAAGGTGACAATCGCGGCAAATTCACCGTCCCTCTAGCTGCAGTTGTTAGCGACCCCATCTACGACAAAAAAGCAATGTCCGATCTGGTTATTTGTAAATTAAGTGATTGCAGTTGTACAGTTGCTGGTGGCAAAGAAATCATTCTACTCTGTGAAAAGGTAAACATTTAATCTAAGTAGATCAGTATCCAAGAAATGATACTCTTCTTGACTTTGCTACTACTTGAGTGTTCCTATTTTATATGATTAGGTCGCTAAAGAAGATATTCAAGTTCGTTTCTATGAAGAAAATAACGGCGCTGTCGTTTGGGAGGGTTTAGGTGACTTTCAACCAACACACGTGCACAAACAAGTCGCTATTTCATTCCGGACGCCACGGTACCGCTCTTTAGACGTTCCCGATCCTGTGAAAGTGTTCATCCAGTTACGACGACCTTCGGATGGCGCCACAAGCGAATCCCTTCACTTCGAGCTGTTACCATTAGACTCAGGTAGGCCTGCATTTTGGTCTTTACGTCGAGCCTTACACAAAAAAGGCGATTTCAATACGTTTAATAGCATAATCGCTGCCGATAGACTTATGATTAATAAACATAATTTACGTCTTTCACAACCTGTTAAAACTAAAAGTAATGGGGTTACACCCATTGCTACGCCAATTCTATTTCAAAATCAGAATAAAATTGATGAGATTGTCGAAATAATTGAGTCTCCCGTCTTAGAGACGAATCTAGATGAAGTAATAAGTAATCCTAATGCATGGAAACCAACTGAGATTGGTTGGAAAACTAGTGTAATTGAACCAGTTGCAAAAGATGATTGGTGTGATTATTCAGAAGTTGATAAACTTGCTACGCAAGATAAAGATGTACAAAACAATAATAATAATGAGGAAAAATCATTGAATGACTTATTGAATCAAGTCGCAGAATTAGATGAAATTTATTCTGATACTCAAGCTCGATTACTTACAGTAACTGATACTATAAATAAAACTACTGAACCCGAACCAGAATCTGTAAATATGGAATTAAGTTTCGATGATTCCAACACCTATTCGAGTCTTCAACTCGCATTTAAAAACCCAATCGACATAGAACCTTCAAAATTCGATGAAATATTAACCGGGCACGGTCCAGTCATCGAAGTAGCTCTTAAACGCGAATCAGATTTAGAAAAACTACCCCCCTTACCACCAAAACGAGTCCGTAAGTCAATAGACATCCCCATATTAACTCGTGCAGGCTCCCAATTAGGTTCAAACCAAAGCATCCCGAATTCAATATTCACATCAAGTCCAAATTTAGTAACACCAAACTCTCGAACAACATCTTTCTCTAGCATAACCCGACCAAAATCCCAAGAAATGATTGCACCCAGTAAAAAACTACCCCCTACACCTTGTTCTACCTTACCCAATCCGAAAAAATCTTTCTTTTCGAAATTGTTTGCGAAAAAACCGAAAAAAGATAAAGATTCCCCTGTAAGTTTAGTGCAATCGCATAAAAGCGCTTCGGTATCTGGAGGTAGTTTATGCAACATATCAAATAATGATGAATCAGTTCTGCGTATTTCATTGGCAGATAGTTTGAGTGACGTCACGAAAAATGGTGGTAAAGATGAGGATGTTATTCAGCTTGATTTGACTGATGCGGAACATTATGCGTTGTATACGGCGATGGCGCCTCATGCAACTCAGAGTGAATTCGATGAGATGTCTTGTTATTATGCCCCTGTTGAAGGCGGGAAAATATTAGGAAGTCAATCTGTTGTTGCTAAAAGTAATACTTAAACGTAAACTAACTTGTCTGCCCACTTAGGATTTTAAATGATGCCAAATACGTCCTAATTAATATTTTTGGCAACATTACTTAACTGAAACAAATTAAAATAAAGATTTACTAAGATTGCTAAATATACTTTTAGTAATCTTCTGCCCACCACAAATATATTGTCATTATTAATTTTAGGCCGTAACTAGGTACTACTTTTGGGTTTCTGAGACCGTCAAAAGCTAGTTACGGTTTAAAAGTATCACTCTAGTCATTTTCTGCCTAAAGATATTCGTAATTAACAATTTTCGGGGCAAATCGCGAGATTTTTACGCAGCTTAGTCGTAAGAATCTAATTTGGCAACAAAACTTATCATGTTATAAAGATCTTTTTACATATTTATACAATTTGTTAGTAATTTTATAATACTCTTTATACTCCCGTTTTTTAAAACTATGTGTGAAGTTTTAATTTTCAGATTTTATTATTTATTGACAATATTTTTTTATACGTAACTTTATACAAGTTACAGTAATTTAATGTTTAGACTAGTGTTTTTTTCTAGTACTTAAGCGACTTTGTTTTTCTAGATTCTGTAGTGTTAAAACGAAAGAGACAGAAATTCGGAAATGATCCTAATGTTATTTTACGACAGTATCAAGAGCAAGAAAAAGCTCGTAAGTTTTATTTATGTTACAAATTTCAGGTGCTGGGAATCATGTGCTTTCATAATCAATTCGTAATGAATTGGTTTCTCATTTGTTTATATATTTCAGTCTCTTCTGTCTTCTTCAGATGTTTTCAATTGTTTTTACAATTGAAAACATATGAAGTAATCATATTTATGTTATATTCGCAAAGAATGCAAGTTGTTTGAATTTGATTGGTGTATAAAATGGTTATCATATTGAATGTTACAAAAAAAACTAAATGGTGTTTTTTAAAAATAGTTTTAGCAATGGAAAGTTAATGTTTTTTACAGAAAATATATCTTGTTTGAGTATAAATATTTCCTATTTTACATTATCATGGGTTTATGTTCTATTTATTATGATTTTTATGTTGGGGAACTTCAGTGTTATAGCGTTCAACAAATTAAATATGAGGTAATTGTTGTGTTGTGGATGTTACGGCTGTTATGTAGTTGTTGTGTAGATTGTGTGTTTTGTTTAAATAATGCTTTATTAATGTTTTCATGCTTATTCTAATATTGCATCTAATAACACATATATGTTTGTAAATATAAATAAGTCTAATTATTATATGAAAAATATGCGCAGATTAATAAATTGCATCTACTGTGCATGACGTCAAGTAGTTACTATAATAGTTAGACTGCCGAGGAATGAGTCAAGTATTATATTTTTGTTTCTAATAGGTAATTTACAATCTCACCTTTTCAATATACCGGCAGAAAATGCAGTTAAAATTGAACCTCGAGGTAATTATTTTTATTTTACTCTTTAAATATCATATCTTCGACTAAGAACTAAAATTTCCATTCTATTTATTTATTTATTTTTAAATATATTATGTATATAATTTTTTTTTATAACTAATAATCAGACACTTCTCCATCCCCGTACGGTGGCCAAATGTACGCAAGCAATCTAAGCCCCATGTACAACCCTCAAGGAAGTACTTCGCCCCAATATCTCTACACCCCCGATACTCTAACAGTGGGACGAACCCCTTCACCGTTAGACGCTCAAAGCAATTACAATTTCCCACCAACAAATACGCAAGCCCCTTTAAGTATGCAACCTCCTGGACTACCATTACCGAATCAAATCTTAGTAGGAAATGTTCAAATGTCTCATATGAGCGTCGGTCTCTCAAATTATATGATTGCTCAACAAAATTGGAATGCTCAACACGCGCAGGATGAAGCTCTTAACGCTGACGCGTTTAATACCGCGGCAGACGCTGCAAATTCAATGAACGCTGATTCAACACCAACAGGATTGAGTAGCGTCCTTGATTTAGATAGTCAGGAGCTCACGCAGCTCAACTCGGCAGAGTTAGCTAGTTTGAATTTATTTGATGCGAATTTATCAGAGAGTATATCTAATAATTTGTCGTTGTCGGATATGAAAGTTGATATGCAAAAACAAGATGAGGTGGCACAAGAAAATATGACTGATAGTTTTACGAGATTAACCACAGCGACTATTGATAATATTTGCAATTTAAATAATATGTATAAACCGAATATTAAGGAGTGATTCGTGCAATTTTATTAACAGACGTGATTTAAAAACTTCTAAACGTGAATAAGAACAAATACATTGTTAATGTATTGATTTTGTATATTTTTACTGTGTAAATAGCATTTATGCCCTGCAATTGTTTCGGGTACATCACATAAACTTGTGATTTGTTTGTTGTATGTAATATACCAGCAATGTCCCATAGACATGCTGGGTTTGTTTATTAATACTAAATTTTTTGTACGATTGATCATTTTTTAAGATTGTCTCGTTATCGTTAAGGTAACATATGACAGATTACTAATTTTAATAATATATATATATATAATTATTTTTAATCACTTTGCGTGATATATAAATAAATTATTAATGTTGAATCAAATATTTAATTGTTTAATTTTCTCAGTTAAACTTTTAAATCTAGTTAACTTAAATTCAAATGGCTACCATACACATTTATTTCATTTTCCTCTTTCAGTTTAAGAACTAAACTAACTTTATTTCGATAGAACTAATATAAATGTAGTTACTAGCAAATTGAAACAATACTTTTTAGATTGAATAATTTCTATATACATATATACAAAGTAATGTCGGTAATCAAATGATACCAGAAATACTTTCGGGTTTATAGTAAGGAAATAATCAAAATACGAAAATACTATTTAAAAGTTGGTCAAGTACTATTTAGTATTTATTTAAAATAATATTAACGCGTTAGAATTGACATGCCATATGCTATTTTATATTTAAAAGTTGACAAATTTCGTATTTGTTTAGGATGTGAAATAGTATTCATGAGCAAACGAATTACTGCGCAATACGCTGCCATCTTTATGGTCACGTGATAAATGTCAAGTAATCATTCGATTGTCAAATGGTGTTTTGACGACTTCTTCTAAAAAATTTGCTCCACGATGGAAACCGATGAGCTCCCTGTCCTCGATCCAAATGTAGACTTCCGACAGGTAAGTCAGCCTATCAACAATATTAATTTAATCACGCGTTGTTATAATATTCATGTATATAAAGGTACCTCCTATACATCAAAAACGTACGATAGCCTTTATAAATCATTTTATAATGAGAACTGTATCGTTTCTAAATACATTCGCGGCTTCATGTGAATCGCGTTTGATGGATTTAGAATCTAAGCTTCAGGGGGTTGAGGCATCTTTATTGATTTTGGAATCGCAAGTAAGAGATTCAAAAATCAACAGTAGGATTCTAAACGTCAGCGTTATATAACTTGTTTCTTTTCTGAATCCATGTTTATGATTAGTGTTCCTGATCACACAAGTGTGATTAGGTGTAAATGAATTCGGTGACATTTGGAATTCTAGTGTTCCACACTATAAAAACCAGTGTTACAATCATCGTTTTCAGTTATCATCTATCTCATGGTTAGATGATAAAACAAACACAACTACGATTGAAATATCGAAAAGTGCTATAGTTGAAAATGATGATTTAGATCTACCGGAGGTAGATATTGAAACAACTGTTGATGTTGTTGATACAGCGCCGCTAAGTGGTCCGAAAGCTAGTGAGGACTCGCGGTTTATGCGATTTTTTAAAATGGTGCAGTTTGGTGTGCCTCCAGCAGCTGTTAAACTGAAAATGGCTTCGGAAGGGTTGGACCCTAGTGTTCTAGAGTAAGTGCGAACTTTTCATAAAATAACATTTTTGTTTTGATACCTCAGCTAAATCTTTTATTCAAAATTAACCATTTATTTATTTGTGTTGAGTGATATATATATATGGAACAATGTTAAAATTAGCTACCCAATTGTTTTCAACTAATTACAATTTATAATTTGTTTTACAGCACGCCAAATAGTATCATAGCAGGTTATGATATTGCTGTAACTGAACACTACAGTACTGATAGTAATAATTCATAAATTTTCTAGTTATTTTGTACTACTTTTATATATATATACATTAAAAAATATCTAGGAAATTATTTTTAATAATTAGATTAAAACAAATCAAATTGAATACAAATGTATTTTTTATTTAACCAAGAGTCACATTATACAGCTTAAAAATATAGTTACGGAATATTTTCATTTAGAACTGAATCATTTGACCCTTGCGTTTCTTGTCACCTCCAAGTTCGAAGTGTTTGCACCGTTTTAATGGGATTTGTTTCCTAACTTTGCACTCAGTACATTCCATACGGAGTACGATTTTCTTGGTGGTCTTAGCCTAAAACAGAATTTATAGTTTGACCAAAACAGAAAATATATATATATATATATATGTATCGTGTATGAAACTAACCTTCTTTCTGAAGATAGGTTTGGTTTGACCACCAAATCCTTGTTGTTTACGATCGTAACGTCTTCTGCCTTGAGATGCATGACGTTCCTTGGACTTTTTGTATTGTGTCACTTTGTGCAATTTATGTACCTTGCATTTTTTGCAAAACGTACGACGTTGTTTCGGAACGTTCACCTAAACACATGACAAAAGTCATATAAAATATTGTAACATTTATTTATGAAACACAGGTAAGTATAAACTTGAACATATTCAGGTATTCCATAAATATGATTATAGATTTACCATTATTAAACTTTATATTTATAATTAAACCTTAACTAAACCGGATGATTAAAGATAAATTTTTACACTATTCGTCTTCAATAACAACTCACCATTTTGGTTGGTTTATGAGGGGGAGAAAAGAAAACCGAATACCGAATGAAGTTAGCTGAGTGACCTTCCAACTATGTAGTGAAGATGGTTACAAATTATTTGGATCAACAGCGCTATTCACGTTGTTCTAAATATTGAAATGAATAAAATTCCTCATATTTCTATAATACATTTTTATTGAACCATAATCATCTGTTTCCCTTATTGATTTTATAAGTTATAATATATTAGCTTACGCAAAATATAAACTCAACTTGTTTCAGAGATGAAACTGTGTTTATATAAATTACATATTTCTAAACATTAGGGCTTTCACAAAGTTAATTCGTGATTTAAAGAAATGCGTTATGCGTCAGTAATGATTATTTTTAGGAATCTAGCTTAATTTCATAGCGTATAAATATTTGATTGTAGTTAAATATAAATAGTATTTCAAAAGACGCTTCCAATCGGTGACGTCATATTTATTAGTGCGCCTCTAACAGATTAATATAGAACTATGCTTTTTAATCTTCACCACAGACGTTAAAATAGGGCTTTTGTACTCTCGAACCCCTCCTAAATGAAATTGACAAATTAATATAAAATCATCTAATCAGCGAAACTGAGATATGAGTATTTGAATATTAATCATATCGATTGTACACCGTTCCTGAACATTTATTTTGTTTAACGTAGATCTGGAAGAAAACGCCGGTAAGCCAACCAATCACAGAGCGTTTCAGCCGAAGAGGCGCCATCTTCATTTTTGAACAAAGGCTGCTGCTTGCCGGTCAGTTGTGTGTTGAACAGTCGTGGAGTAAAGACTGGTGACGAGTCAAACAAATCTAAATACAAAAATGAGTTCCAAGGAAAACAACGAAGTCGCCGTGGAGAAAATCGCGGACAACGACAAAGGAGCTGGGGATGCGAAATGCGAGATCAAAGGAACGAAACGACCGGCTGAGGTAAGCAAATTCAAATATTTATTTGGAAACCGCGCACACTTCGACGACATGATGCTCTACATTTCACCCATATACTATGAATATTTGTTATATATTAGGTAATGATATGCTGTTTTATTGAGTTTTCTATGCAATTGACCCAATTTTTAATGTAATTTTTATGTGTTCTTGACTTGTTGGTGATCATGTTTTCCATGCATCCACCATGTGAGCGTTACAAACATTCGGGTCTGTTGCTTTTCTTTATGTCGCGTTTATTTTTAACCTTTGTGACATGCTATAAGTGTTGCTGTATGAGTAGAATTTGTATATTGACGTAGGATATATCGAGGTGTATTAGTAAATACCGTTGTTGATACTTATAAATATGGAGTATTTAATGGACGCGATCGTCCCGCCATAGCATCATGGCGTACCTCGCAGCGAGGCTAACCTTGATGTTTGAACATGGCGGGTCTTTCTAAATCAATAGCAGTTTAGAATCCCCGTGGTATAACAACGTATTCATTTTATACCTCTAGATTTATTAATACAGTCATAACTTTCCCTTATACCTTTACTCCTTCCAACATTTATTCTATACAGTTATACAGTTTCTATATAAACATGGTTGTTTGTTTATATATATATATATATATATATATAGAAAGCATAACATTACGTTTTTAAATAAATATTTTTCATTGTTGAATAATCGTTTCCATGTTTTCATTCATCGTTTATTAGTTTCTGTAGTAATTGCCATGGTTACCCGTATTTTAAGAGTATTCGTGATAATGATACTATTTTATTTCTCTTCTCCATTGTTTTGTTAGTCTATTGGCGGGAAAATATCCAATCCTGCTAGTAGATATTTCCCGCCTGTTTATAATAATAATAAATCGATTTATCCATACATAGTACATATATACACCACGTTTGTGTACATATGAATGATTAAATAATCATTGATATTACAGTAACTGATTTGGAAATATAGGTGTTGTAATATGTGCTTGATAATAATTCACATGTTGATTAGTCTACAACAGATACGTTATCAGTTGACCCCGAATCACGTTTCCCGCTTAAAATAATTTGGCAAAAAACAATTTGAAATTATAAATGTCATGTATCTTTTGAACGGTATTACTTTAACCAATTATACGTCGCGCGTCTTAGAGTGGGGGATGTCATCTATCCGTCTTTTTCTCACACTCTATAAGTGTATATGTTTCTCCTATTTCTCTCTCCCAGTAACGGAGTATATAGTAGGAGTAACCAATGAGTATCTACCAGGTTTATACCCTCTAACAGGGTATATCGGCGTGTGGGAATGGATCGTGAGTGAAATCATTAGAAATGATGCTTTTGAGAACACAATAAATTCTCCTACTCCATGATATTACACTATGGAATTTCACATTGAAGATTTGAATTTTGTTCCATTTTTAATTTGTTGAGATAATTATTGTTTACCATGCGGGTTGCGGTCGTGACTATCTGCTTTCTAGTTCATTATTTATAACTTGTTATTTTGGCATTAGTGCAAACGGCCGGTATAGTTTTTATTTCCGCGTTTAGTTAGTAGACAATCTAAGGTCCATTGCTTATCTTACAAAAATGTAGAACGCTTCCTGTCTCATGCTAATGAAATTTTCTCAATCATAAATTGATTATGCCAATTCTTTTGCTCGATTATATTTATTAGTTCTATTAATAAACTGGTTAGTTACACACCATAATGATAATCAAAGAATATGACACTTTGAATTAATATAAATAAAACATTTTTTCCTAGACATTTTTAAATGTTTATACAAATTTTATTGAAATTTCGTAAGGTTCGAAGTCCTAAGTTTGCTTAAAAAAATCTAAATATATTCTTTGATACTTGTCTAATTTAGTATGGACATTTAAGAATTGTGTACTGTTTGAAAATATGCGTATACAGCTAAAAGCAATATCGTGATTTGGCAAAATATTCAATTGTAACTTAACAATATTGGTAAACTGTCACCGCTGTTACTTAACCCGCTACCCCACTTGTTCCGGGTTCAAATCGTTCTCATTCGGGGGTCGTTTTCCCTCGCTTTACGAATAAGTGGAGGGAGAATACTGCTTACTAGTTCATTTATGTACTTCCCTCCTCCTTGCAATCTCCCACCATATTCACAATGCATCCTTTTCTAGCTTGTATGCACACACACACGTATTTTATCGTTACACATTCTGTTAAAAAAAGATACCACTATTCTATAGCGTTCGTACGTATTGTGTGTTTTTCAAATACAGGACAAAGCGGAGGACGTTAAAAAAGCGAGGAAAGAAGAAAATGGCGCCGGATCAGAAGGCGAAGAGTTAGATGAAGAGGAGGAGGAGGTCGCAGAAGTTGAGGAAGACGATGACGAAGAAGATTTACCTGAAGGAGATGAAGAATTAGAAGAAGGTAATTTTTAGATTGCCATTTTTGTTTCGACTATGGCAAAGCTGTTATACGATTGCTTGTTTATAGCAATGCAGAGTATAGGATTCTAATGTAAATGGGCTCTTGAGATATTTTATTTTTACGTTAGTTTGACGCCAATTGGCATGGTAAACGCGTATGGATGAATTATATAAATTCTTATATGTTCTCAAAACTTTTTTTTTTTTCCTTTTCTTTTTTAATATAGGGAATCATTGGCACCATTGCAAGCGCTTTTATTTAGTTATTGATAACTCTGGTTATTAGTTGTTAACTTCTATCACACAGTATTTATGAATTGTGATTATAGTTCGTGTTGTTATATATAATATATATATATATATATATATATATATATATATATATATATATATATATATATATATATATATATATATTTGTTTGTTGTTGACACATATGAACTGAAAAACATGGTAGAGCTGCACGGCAGTGACGTCATCATTTGCTAAAGCAAATAATTACCGTTGTTGTTTTAAAGTAAATGAGTGATATTTATAATAACGATGTTGGTTTAGTATTGTGATATATATTTTATTTTCACCATAGTAAAATCTTGAGTCATGCCAATTTTTAGAAGAAATAATCACGCCAAAAGTAGTTATTTACTTGTATACCGAATAAAAATTTGTTTTATTATTGAACTTGATTCTTCTGGAAACACATTCTATTATATCTGTTGTTTATAACACTATTGTTATAGTATGTTTACTGATTGGTTGTATTTGTTTTGCGCGTGTGTTCCAGATGAAGAAGACGACGAAGTAGAAGGGGAAGTAGATGACGATGAAGAGGAGGACGACGAGGATGCATAATAGCCGCACCGTTCGTAAATACAACAATGTGAAACGCGTGAATTAAAACCTAGTGTTTTTCACAAACTCTCAAGTACACGTACACGCATTTTGTGTACGCTGCACAATCTAGAGCTACTTTGTGGCCCCTCCCCCAAAATGCCCTCCCCAGCAAATGATTTTAACCATATGAATTTTTTTAACGATCGATTTTATCACACGAATGAATTTGTACAAATGAATTTTTTAATTTATATATTTACTAGGAATAATATAAAGGGATGTATATTTTTCAAAACGAACGGTTAAGAAATGAAATGTATTTTGAATTAATTTTTAGTGTGCGCGCGCCATTAGGTATCTCTAGATTTTTGTGGGACTTCTTAATAAACCCTGTTGATGGGAGATGAACATAATTAAAATACAGTGGTTCCGAAACTTACTTGTAGTGTATGAACTGTGTGGGAACTCCTGTTTGTAATATTACACCGCCGCTCTACGGGGCCCGATGGGGCACTTCAACCGCCACTCAATCCGGATCTAGTTCCGCAACAACACCTTTCATCATTGTGTCTCGGCTGCAGCGCCTCATCCTGCCGAAACTCTTCTAACTTATTTGACAATTAATTACGTACCCCTTCGATTTGTAAAAAAATAAAATAAAATGTCCATGTAAAAATAGATATAAATTTTTAGAATAAGTTGGTGTTTTGAAACAAGAGGAATTTTTCATTTAATAACTGTACAAACAAATATGTTCTTTTGTCATACATGAATCAATTTTAATTTTGACTCTTTATAATATGTAAAAACCTTTTACTCACTTCTTTGTTATTATATAACAGGGAGCTGAGTGAAATGCAGTGAATAGAAGGGCAATAAAAAAAACAAACAATTTTTAGCGTAAGGCTAGTTTTTAGAAACAACAAATTGAGAAAAATACAATACAGTTTTTAGAATCCGTGTGTTTTACCTGATATATGATGAGTTGTAACTATTACAATCGATTTATTATAATTCTTTTTATTTTAAAAGATCCAATTTTTTTAAATAAAGCAACAAACACTACAATTTTGCTAAACAAGACATTAACACTCTTGTTTAGCAATCCTTGTAATATACAAAAAAAAAAATAAGAAAGAATTTAATGAAAATCATTCCAGTGTTATGGTTCTTGATTTTTCACTCAGATATTTTTACTACAGAAACGTTGAAAATACCCATAAAAAGTTTATTAACAAAACGAAATATCTACTTACTCTTTAGAAATTTGTAATTGATTCTGTATTGATTTTATGGAGTGACAAACTTATAAAAGAAGACAGTGGATACAAATTGTTTTTTGAATGCTGTTATTCCCGTTTATTCAGTTAAATACATTTTTATATGTTGTTCACAGGATACACCGGAAGCCGTGAACAGATGCCTTTCGACAGAAGTCGTTAGTCATCGGCAGGTGTTTTGGTGTCTTAGACATGGCTGGCTGCGTAACCAACACGTCAATCCTTTTTACCGTCTGGTTTCTTCGTAATTTTCGAGATACATACTAGTTTCGTAGATTTTCCTTTGATGTTAAGCGTTGTGTTATTAGGGTTTGTTGGATTTAGAGCTATTGTTCTTCGCACTGGTGCATTTGTTGAAGAAGGTGGCGGTAATAACGTTGACTGCAAACCGATATCTACAAATCATTTTCATATATTTTTATACATTTCGAAGTGATTAGCCTTACTAGATATAGGTGTGTCAAATACAATTGCAGGATCTTTAAATGGGTCACCTGCTGGATTTGTCGTTGTCTATAAAATATTTCATTCTCATTAGTATTCAATCATTTGTTAGTTACAATAATCAATTTTATGCGTGTATGTATGTATGTATATAGATGAATCAAAGTATAAATAGAATTTCGTAGTGTTTGTGCGTTTCCAGTAAATGTAATTAGTATAGTAGAGTAATAATGTGTGTTTGGTAAAATGTTAGAATACCAAAGACATATCCGTATCATCTCGCCAAAGTTTCATTTTATCGAGAACATTCACGGGCATGTATTTATCAATTGTGCCGCCATACATCCACGGATGCCGTTCGATTTCCGTTGCCGTGATGCGCAATGGTGGACTCTTCTCCAGCATCTTTTTCATCAAATGCACAGCCTCTGGACTGATCTGAAATTCTTCGTAATACGCGTCAGACTTGCAAATCAAATCCTTCAGTTTTTCCTCGTCACGATTGAAAAATGGGTAACTACCAGTGATCATTAAAAAACATATAACGCCCATCGACCAAATGTCGCATTGTTGACTGTAAACGCCTTGCGATATTATTTCAGGGGCTAAAAGTTTCCTTTTTATTAGTTTTAATTAATACTTTAGCATGGTCGGTGCAATTTTCAGTCGTTAGAAATGCCCTTGAGATATTTTAATATGAAAGTGTTATAAATAAATATATGTTCTTATTTATAGCGTTATTAATAGATTTTTTGTTGTATTGAATGAAAAATGTCACCGTCCGCCATTTTATATCGACCGTTAATTCGAAACTACCCATGTATGAAAGTGTCCCGCACCGTTCTTTTAACATCTGGTCAAATTTATACCCTGTAGAAATAGTACTCAAACCGAAATCCGATACTTTAATATACAATTCATCATCAGGATCATGGGGATTACTGCTTGTTAATATATTTTCCAATTTTAAATCGCGATGAACAATTCCTATGAAACATGACGCTGTTAATGTAATGGCGGCTATTGCCGCAAACGTGGAATACCATATTTGTGTAAATACGCAATAGCATTCGATAAGTTTAGCATTATTTTCCTACTTTCATCCTCAGTAAAACATTTCTTTTCTTTTAATACAACCGCTAATTCTCTATCGCAACGCTCAATTACCATGTAAATATTATATGCAGATTCAAAAACACGATCTAAATAAATTATATTCGGATGCTGAACCAGACATAAGATTTTGATTTCGTTGCGAACGAAATGCATCCTTTGATCCTCAATCAACTAAGGAGTAAAGATTGATAAATATAAATGTTTTGTGTTTATTTTAAGAGTGTTCTTTTTTTAATAAATGTATGTTTGATAAAGCTTTCCCTATGTATGCGCATGACACCATTTCCATTTGGTGTTTATAAAAATTAGAAAGCGCACGCATTATCTAATTGCGCATGCGCTGATAATGGGTTTTAACATTTATTTAAAAGGAAAACGTTTGATTTGTACTCGTTGTTTATTAACATTCTTCAGAGCCCAAACTTGATTTGAAACTTTGTCTGTAATTTCAATAACAGTTCCAAAAGAACCTTTGCCTAATACTTCACCGAAAGTATAGTAATCGAATAGCCCTTTCATGTTTGCAATCCTTGTATGTTTGATATCTCGTGCTTTTTGCAAAACATCTTGGTGGGTGCTAGGCTTAAATTAAATAAAAATTAATTACAACTTATAACCAGATGTGATCAGATATATTATTGATACCTCCGACCTAGGTTTTTCAGTATTAGTACTAGCTTGAATCATTTTATTATTATTATTATCTAATAATTGTAGTACTTGTTCTTATAATGAACATTCACAGATGTAACTCATCTGACAAATAAAACAAAACCATATCAATTTGTCTATCGAAAAACCACATCTATAAATTACTGAAATATAATAAAATAAAGGATTTTATATAAAGACTGTACGATATTAGTAAATCGCCGGGATAATTTTGAAATTTTAAATGTAATTTTAGGGTGTGTTGGTGGTGCCCTCTGACGGAGGCTTTGTTTTTAAATGTCGGAAGAAGTGTGAGCTGTATTTTTATTTTGATATATAACATTTTATTAATTTTAAGATAAAATGGAGCAATTGCCTAGTTTAGATATAGTGTATTTGGCTGTCTCCACACTTTATAATAATCCAAACCCAACAGAAAAGGAAAAAGCGTCGCAATGGCTAGGCAACTTACAGAAATCGGTTAGTAAATGTATGGTTATATTTTGATTTTGACACTTTAACACGTAGAGTACCATATGAGAACGACGTGCGATTCAATTTTTTATAATCACTATGTATGAAAACTTGTTTCCCATAAAAGACTACCGTGATTTGTTTGTACTCTATCTGTTAATGTGAACGATCAAAAAATGAGTAATAATGAGCTAGAATAACGCCTGTACGTATTTATTACTTTAAGGTGTACTCATGGAAAATCGCGGATCAAATGCTGCAAGACAAACGCGATTTAGAATCATGTTATTTTGCAGCCCAAACAATGCGTACAAAAATCCAACTTTCATTTCATGAACTCCCAGCGGATGCACACCTTTCATTACGTGATTCTCTGTTAAATCATATCAGTCAAATTAACGAAGGTACAAACACGATTATTGTCATGCAATTGTGTTTGGCCCTCGCAGATTGCGCTCTACAAATGCCCACTTGGCAATCGCCGGTGATCGATTTGATGAATCGATTTTCACAATCGCATTTATGGCCTTTGCTAGAAATAATGACAGTACTTCCTGAAGAAGTCGAATCGCGTACGGTGCGTTTAGGCGCTAATCGACGGATTGAAGTGGTTGAAGATTTTAAATCGTGTGCACCTACGGTGTTGGAGTTTTTACGGATTTGTTTAGCGAATTGTAGCGAAACGAATTTAATAACCATTAAAATAATGCGTTGTTTTACTTCATGGTGTGCCATACAAGCTATAACGTTATCCGATTTAGCGGATAACGTCGTTGTTGCAAAAGCATTTCATATACTCAGCGATCATAAAATCGCGGGTGCTGTTCACGACGCCGCAACCGACAGTTTATGCACTTTACTACAATGTTTAGAAGACAACAACAACGAATTAGCATTAGAAATACAGTTATATCAAGGTGTCGTTTCACTAGAACAAACTTACCATCTTTCGGTGGCGAATGAAGATCAAGAAAAATCTATGAACTACTGTCGAATCTTTACCGAACTCGGCGAATCGTTTCTGGACAAAATAATCATGAACTCGAATCATGAATCACAACATTTCGCAATCAAAATTTTTGATTTAGTCCTCATATGCGTTGGACACCATGATTACGAAGTTGCAGAAATTACGTTTAATCTTTGGTACCGATTAAGTGAAGAAGTTTATCAAAAAAACAGTAAAGGACTCACGGAAATGTTTCGGCCGTATGTGGAGCGGCTGGTGACGGCTATGTGTCGACATGCACAAATGGAGCCGGATCACGAGGGGTTGTTAGAGGATGGGGATGATTTTAAAGATTTCCGCACGAAAGTGTGCGATTTGATTAAGGATGTCGTGTTTATTGTGGGTAGCAGTAACTGTTTTCGACAAATGTTTATGAATTTGCAAGCACCGGATGTTACGTGGGACATGAGCGAAGCTGCTTTATTCGTCATGCAAGCTGTTGCCAAAAATATTCTTCCGTAAGTTTTACTTATATTTCTACTTCGGAATCACACAATATATTTTGATTTTATAGGGAAGAAAATGAAGTTGTTCCTAAAGTAGTAGAAGCTATTTTATCTCTTCCAGAAAATACACATATCGCAGTTCGCTTCACATCAGTTCTCCTCCTCGGTGAACTTTGCGAATGGATCGAAAAACATCCTCAATCCCTCGAGCCAATCCTAAATTTCCTCTTGTACTCATTACAGCAATCCGGCATTGCAGCCGCCGCAGCCACAGCCTTGCAGAGTGTTTGCGGCGCCTGCCACGAACATATGCCCAAACATGTTCCAGTGCTCCTGCAACTGTTACACCAAGTAGACACATTCGCCATTACTAATAACGCGGTGATAGGGATACTGAAAGGAGTAGCCGCAATTGTAGGGTCTATGTCATCGAATGAACTGGGGCAACCGTTACGGGAAATTTGTTTGTTGCAAGTGAAACCAATATGTGATTTGATTGAGAATGACGTCATAACGGTGCGTGGTACTAAAAGCGATCCGGTATTATGGCTAGATAGATTAGCATCGGTGTTTAGGTTTATAAATATTAGGGTAGCCGATGGACAAATCCATCCGTGTAGGGATGTTATTACGGAAGTTTGGCCGGTGTTATCTTCTACGTTTAATAAATATCAAAATGATTTAAGGATTATGGAACGGTGTTGTCGTTGTGTTCGGTTTACTTTGCGATGTTTAAGCAAACAGGCGCGTCATTTGTTAGAACCTTTAGTAGAACAAATCGTTCAAATCTATCAGTTATACCCACATTCATGCTTTTTATATTTGGGTAGCATTTTAGTCGATGAGTACGCAGGCGAAAACGACTGTGTTCAGGGCTTATTAGATATGTTACAAGCATTCATCGAACCTACATTCACGATATTGAAACAAGAAAACGGGCTACGCAACCATCCAGATACAGTAGACGATTTTTTTCGATTATGCGCCCGATTTTTACAACGCGCTCCAATCTCTTTTTTACAATGTACCGCATTACCATCCATTATACAACTAGGGTTGCTCTCATGCACATTAGATCACAAAGAAGCTCATATGTCCACGATGAAATACTTTTATGATCTGATCCATGCTGGTCGCGGCACTGATCATTCCGCAATAAATGAAATTAAAAAACCTTTGGTTGCGACCATTGTGCAAGAGTACGGTCAACAATTAGTCTCGAATTTAATACATGCGTGTGTTTTTTACCTGCACACGTACATGTTATCAGATGTGGCGGATGTATTAGTTGAATTAATGGACTCGGATAGACAGGGAATGAGTAAATGGTTAGAGGTTGCGTTGCAAAGTTTGCAGAATAATTCAGGTGCTATACATGCGACTCCACAACAACTAGTTGATTTCCATGTATCGATAATGAGGTCAGTGAATATGGACATTTGGTTTTTAATTGTCTATTGCTTTGTCTTCACTAAATACTTATTAGTATATTTATATAAACCTAAATATGTGTATATATATATATATATATATATATATATATATATATATATATATATATATATATATATATATATATATATATATATATATATATTACACGCGCTAACAATAGTATAATTAGATAATCATACTATAATTATTGAGTAGTAAAGACCAAGCATATAACCATTGAATATTCAGTTATAACTCTTGAATCAAATGATATAACTTTATTTCGTGTTTCAGATCGGATAGTTCGAAGTCTATCTCACATGCGTTAAAAGATTTGTTGCGATTGTATCGTTGAATAGTGATCAATTAGGAAATTTATAAACAGTGTGTATGTGTGTGAATATATTTGACAGAAACTTTTATTTTTCAATTTTACAAAGTGATATATTGATTTCTTGGTTTAATTCTACTTTATTAAATAAAATAATGTACATTTTTGACCAGCTTTGTATAGATATATTTTAATTAAATTTATCAATTCGTTGATAAGTCAAAATAATACAATCCTGCTTACTCTAAAAACGTGTGTTTTTGTTTCAATATTAAGGTCTTATTTGTATAAAAGCCGAATTCAAAATTTAGTTATATATTTTATTTTAGAAAGATAATCGAGTGTTTTTGTAAATTGCGTTAAGCTCAATTTATTCTATCTTATACTGTAAATTAATAAATATAACTATAAACATGCGCGAAGCACCTTTTATTTTCATATAAACGTTTGTTTATTTAATATCAAACGATATAAATTAAATTTAATTGTTGTTGTTTTAAAGGTAATCTAATTAAAAGTACCTTTAAGTATTTTATGAGTAGAGTTTACAGTTTTTTTGGGTTAGCAGGACTGTTCAACTTGGTTAAATTATATCAAATTTTATTTCTAATCTAAAGAATATAAATTCAATTATATTGGAATTCAAAATTTTACATCAATGATGTTAAAAAAAATTATTCAAATCATAAATACTCGTATAGCAAATTCATAGTTTAAAAATATATACATAACATATTCTTTGGGCTAAAATAAATATATACCTGAGTTACCCCACATATTAAATATAATATCAAATCCAGCAAACATTTATTTAACACGTTCATTGCCACCAACATTGAATTGCTGCAACTGCCCACCGATACCCATAACCATCACAGATATACAATTGTATGTTTACTAATTTATTCTTAGTCTTAACCAAGTAATTATTAGTATAATTACGTAAACCTAACAATGATTAATACATCATTTAGACTTGTTTACATGTGCCAGTGAGTATAGATACTCATTCCAAATAATCATACTCTAATTATCACATAAATGCTAAGCATTAGTGGCAATGCACGTGTTTAATGTATCAATTGCATAATAACACAAAATGCTTTAAGCTTGAAGACATATAATTTCAAATATCAGTCACTGGAAAGCGGTACCACTATTCCATGTGTATTACAAATAATTTTAGATTTGACTAGTGTTATTAGCACGTAAATGGTTTATAAAAGTTTTGAAATAAGTACATTTTTTAGTATAAAATTTCAGCTTGTGCTAGTGAATTTAATTAAAGTTGTGCTCGATTAAACGTGGTGGTCAATTAGGGGAATATCTAACTTCCGGTGAACACCTGTACATGGGAATAACCATAAAATAGGGTGGTTCCGACCGCACACTTCACTTAGAAGCACCAATTTCGGTTTTTGCGGCCGATAAGGCCCGGTCTGTTGTACTTGCTCAATATATGTTTCATCACCGATAATTGCTTGGATTTGCTCGATAAGAATTGCCGTGACGAACATACCAAATAAAACGCTTTCCAGTAATAATATAATATGATGTAATCTAGAACGAAAATCAATTTAATAATAGAAATTAATTGTAATTAATTATTATTTACAATTTTGATTGTTTTATTGATATTTCTTGTGGGCAATCTTTGCATTCATAAATCCATGATATGATTACGAGTACTACGGCGTACGATGATAAAACAGCTACGTATATAAGAAATTGTATGAAATATTTTTGATTGCGTTCCCCAACACAGTTATTAATCCATGGACAATGATGGTCCATTCTTCTAATGCAACGTTGACAAATACGACAATGATGCGCTCGGGGGGGTCTATACGTTTCGCAACGAGTACACACGGTCCAATCTACGTGTTCACAACCTTTAAGCAGTTATTCATTAGTTTAAAAAAATCAGTAATGGGAATTGAAACTTAAATAGTGTTCTGACAAAACAGAACTTCTGGGTTTTCGTTCCAAAATACTAAATATTTATATAATGCAATTCCTAAATGTGGGTGCAAAACTATTCAACAATTTGAATATAAATAAGAGTTTCTATGTTTATTGTTAAGATAAAATCATAAGGTTCCACCGTAAACTAGCCTTGTGTATTTGACGTACCAGTTTCTACGGAATGTATATCAGAAAAATCTAATCTAGTCTGTGGTAACGGAACAGTACCGGGATCAGATAAAACCGCTTTGAGATGCGCCATAGCAAGTAGAAAAACAACAGTATTGAAGGCGACAACATTTATTGGACCCCATAAACTTAAAAAAAAAACATCCGTTATTTCTGAATTTTCTATTTAATTCATCTGTATTTTAAAATACCTGTTTTGCATCGTCTGTAAAATAATCCATCTTATAACTACGTAATCTGCGTAAAAAACCGCAACATATGTAACAATAATGCAAACAATTCCACACGGATCTTTTATAAACATTGCTAACACACTACATTTAATTGTTTTAATGGCAAAACATTTTAAATTTATAACGAAAAGAGGTTCTGAACCTATAAATTTTACTAATCAAACAAATGTCACACTGACATTTAACAACAGATGCGTTTTATAAATTGCAATCGTTTTCAGGGACGGCTTAGCTCAAAAACATAAGAAATTTCAAATTGACAATTAGCTTCTTAAAAGATGCTTTATATTTCTCTAAATCCTACGCTGATTATCGCTTAGTATCTCTTGTTAGTTAATTTACAAGAAAGGATACTATTTGATTAGAATATTTTCATATATTTTTCTTTTTTATTAAGCCACCTCTTTTATTATTATATATTTAGATTTATATTAATAAATACGTAATTTAACTATAGATTTTGGGGTATTAAATAATTAGTAGATATTATTAAATATGATTTAAAAAATAAATAAAGGTGCGTTATTTTGGTACAGCTTTTTCACAGTTTTTTTTTGTTACTAAGCGGGTAACCTAAAAACTAGTCAAATTAGTTTCAATAAATTGTACAATGATTATCAACGATCCGTTATTATTCGCTTTAGCCCTAGCAGATACGGGCGCAGTTTTATTTTTATTAGTGTACTTTGTATCCTTAATTAGTTTGAATTACAATTGTTGCATGCGATCTAGTTTGAAAATGTTTCCTTAATAACATTCAGGTAATAACATTATCAGATCTCGAATGTGATTATTTGAACGCGCAACAATGCTGCTCAAAATTAAACGCATGGGTCTTACCAAAGTTAATAGCACATGTATTTTTAACTATGATGTTGCTGATACATGGCCATTGGATTTTAACTTTGGTGAATTTACCCATGGCTATCTGGATGGGCTATGAGATAGCCACTGTGCCAACTGAAAATTTTGGCATTTATGATCCGACTGAAATACATAATCGTGGCCAGCTTTCGCGTCATATGAGAGACTGTATGATTAATTTAGGATATTATTTAGTGTTTTTCTTTATTTATTTATATTGGTAAGCTTTCGTTATACGTAAATTTAATTATATATTAAATTACATTTCTTTTAGTATGATAATCGCTTTACTAAAAGGAGACCCGATAAGAAGACATGAGGATGATCAAATCGAATTTTAATTAAGTTATGACTGCCATGATCAAAACATATTTATTTTAGTTTTATTTATTCTCTCTTTTTTTTTGAACAACGAATTGCGTTTCATTCACACCAAATAATAATGTAAAAAATTATTAATCAATAAAGTTTTGATTGAATTTAGATTATAGGCATATTTTTAAATGTTATTCAATTATAAACTAGGCTTTATTATCAATACATAGACATTTCAAACTCGAATCCATTATAAACCAGCCTTAAACTCAACGTTGAGAAACGTTACTAATCAAAAACCACAGCTGTCACTTTGTTAACTCTCCAATGACATTTCATAGTGCGTGATTCATCGTGATTATTTGTTATGTTTTATCATACAAAAGATTTATAATAATTCCTATATGTAAATAGTGATTATCATGTCAGTAAAATGTGTGCGGAAGGTTTCATTGCGTTTTTGAAACGATGGCGTTTATGGATACTACCGTTTACAATACTTTTATATGCGTTGGGTGTCGTAATTTTTGTCCCATTGTTTTTGGCTAGATCTGTGCGCGATGGCTTCAATAAACGCGAACAAGAAATCTTCATCGGTGGCATATTTGTCATGTTTGCGTTACCAATCTCATTTTGGGAGATCATACAACATGTTATACATTTTACGCAACCCAAACTACAAAAACACATCATCAGGTAATTGAAAGGTTTCACATATTACGTTTCAAAATTATCTATCATGTTTTTTCTAATAGAATTTTGTGGATGGTACCTATATATGCAATCAATGCAGTAAGTTTTAATATTATTTATTTATCCACCAAACGCTAATTTATATAGGCAAACATACAAAAAAACACACTTTAATTTAAGCACTTGTGCGCAGTAGTCTAAACTTACTATAATTTTAATATAATACACTTATTAATCACTTATTATTTAGTTATAAATTTGACATTTCACTATAATTCAAATGTAATCAATGATTGACCAATTAGATTCGTTTGCAACGACCAATCAAATGCATTGACTTGTTGCATTTTTCGTCAACATGCAACAAAACTGATTTTTATTCTAATAGGGATTTTATATCGCCAATAATTTATATTTATAAATATTTAATTTATTGCACTAAAACAAATTTTATATCTATCATGTTCTAAGTAGATTTTTAATAGCTATTTATTTTTAAATGTTACTGTAAATAAACTTGAGTTTTATTTATCTAAAATATTTATATATTTATAGTGGTTAGGATTAGTATATCCAAAACAAGCTGTATATCTGGATAGTGCCCGAGAATGTTATGAAGCATATGTGATTTATAACTTTATGATTTATTTATTAAATTATTTAAATTTGGAAATGGATTTAGAAGCTAGTTTAGAATTAAAACCGCAGGTGTATCATATTTTTCCACTATGCTGTTTGCCACCATGGACAATGGGAAGGTAATTTAATTTTGATTTAATTATAAATCAATTCTAATTTAAACTTTTCATCCAAGGGAATTCGTCCATATGTGTAAGCACGGTATCCTACAATATACTGTAATTAGGCCGCTTACAACATTCATATCATTGTAAGTTTATATTTCGACCAGTTGGGGCACAAATGTGACTTATCCTAGTCTAGCACGCCAGTGCGGTATTTATTATTATTTTTAATTGATATCTTTGATTTTTATTTTCCAGTATTTGTAAATTGTCTGGAGTTTACGGAGAAGGTGAATTTCGAGGTAATGTCGCCTTTCCATATTTGATAACTGTGAATAATTTTTCACAATTTGCGGCTATGTACTGTTTAGTTCTATTTTACAAAGCAAATATTGCCGAGTTAAGGCCTATGAAGCCGTTACCAAAGTTTTTGTGCATAAAGGCTGTTGTATTTTTTTCTTTTTTGTAAGTATAAATAATCTTAGAAATCTGTTACATCCGAACATAAATGTAACATATTTCCCAGTAAACATAAAAAGCACATGAAACGTCTTCATAACATAACAAAGATGCTACATATGCAATTCTGAGCTTTTCTGTAAAGAGTGTCTGTTAATTTTTAAACGCCTTTCAGTTATTTAAGAAATTCCTTTTTAGTTGATATATTTAATTTAAAACAATGTTTAATATGCAACACAACTAAAATAGCTTAAATTAGCGATCGGCTACCTATGGCACGCGTGTCACATTTTAGTTGGCACGTGAATTTATTTAATAATTACGTTAATGGTTAGCAGATTTGCTCAGAATCATGACATAAATATTTAGTAGGTTTATATAAAAATAATATAATTTAGTAATATTTTTTTCATAGCCAAGGAGTACTTATTGATTTATTAGTGTATTTTCAAATTTTTATATCGAATTCTGGAGATCCAGATGATACAATTGGTATATCAGCTCGCCTTCAGGTAATGTTATTTATTTCAGTATATCTGTATATAGTATTATAATTTATTTTGTATGCAGAACTTATTAATCTGTATTGAGATGTGTATGGCGGCCATAGCACATCATTATAGTTTCTCATTTGAACCATATGTCCAATCTGGCGAAAATCAATCATGTTGTCGTTCATTTTTGGCGATGTGGGACGTATCCGATATGCACCGAGACATTCAAGAACATATTGGGATTGTCAGTAAGTTAATACGTTATTTTATCTTCTAATTATTAAATACAATCATTCAAATTGCGTACCAATTTCTAATAATATTAATGTGCTCAACAAACCAAAATATTGCCAGAAACTTGACGTATATATACTATACGGGAATTCGAAATGTCGTTCGTAGTTTCATATAAAGAACAGAACTTGTGTTAGATTTGTTTATTGTAAAGTAGAAGGTAGTTGTTTAATAAACAACTGGGTAAGTTGAGTTCCGATATTTGTGAACACTATTTCGTTATGTAAATAGGAAGTTCAATAAGTCGCAGAATTCGTGGTAGAAGTATGTATCAAATGGCCCGCGGAGACGACGAATGGTCAAGTTTGGTCCCGCGGCCATCGACTAGTGCGCCTGTCCATGTCACAGTATATCAAAATGATCCAAGTGATCCATTATCTACGTATGGTGCTGTTAGTAAAGTGACTACCCCAGAGAACAATAAAAATAGTGATGATAATCTAATAGGTTTATGAAATCTATAAAGAATCAAAGATGTTTTATACATACATATATATATTTGTTTACATAGCATATAAAAATATATATATATACTAATTATAAAGAAATTGCTAAATTGTGTTCGTTATTTATTATTATAAATATGAAAAAAGGTCGTAATATTTTAAATAAACTGTGATGTAAATTAATGACATGTTCTTTACTATCTTATACGAAGTATTGTAATCACGATACAATTCGAATTTTATAAAAACTGATAAGTTCTCTGCACTAGATATTTAAGCGAAACATAATTAGCGACCGATGAAATAAAACACAAAGACGAATATTATTATAGGTATAAAATGACATTGGACACAAATAATTAATATTAAATAACTCAAATAATATTTATTTCAGTATAAAATGCAAAGTACAAAATATTACTTTTTTATAATAAAAATATCGCATTAATAATTAGATAATATTTTCACGAATACACTTTTATAAACTAAATACAAATTTAACATTCGTTTCAAAAATAAATTGTCATTCTTTCTAATTAACAGGATTGCATTTATTGGAACTTTAAACATATAATTTATGAGATCATTTGTAGGTACTGCTAAGTAACAATTCTAAATATTATTATATATAAACTTTAATATATTCTGATTAAGACTGCGTCTATTTTTTTATTATAACTCAAAAATATATAAATAGAAATCGTCTTATTTTTAAAATATTTATAATCGTTATAAAATAATATATTAGAGATTTTGTATGTATGTTTGGGTTATTTAATATTCAAAGAAAGTTAAATTTGAAATGTATGTATGTTTTAAATAGATGTGCAAATGATTTAAATAATTATTATGAACGTATTTGGCTTTAAATCACATTAATGTTAATTGATACAACTTAAGAAAGATAATAACATTAAAAAACTGAGATTCTCATACTAAAAATATATCAATGGGTTGTTTAAACAATTAGTCATAAACTTAAAAATTAAAACTAAAACAAAATTCTAATAATATTATTGCCATTCGTTTCATAGCCATAATAAACTTAGTATCTAATGGAATACAGGAAAAACCAATAAATTTAAAACTAAATATTCTTTGTGAAATTCTGAACATTGTCTGTAATTCTGTAAAAAAAAATCTAGTTTTTATAAGGCCTACAGTCTTGTAATAAATACGTTTGTTTAGTAAGTTAGCTATACGTAAAATGATATTAAATAGATTTAGTTAATAAATATTTTGATTTATAATTCAAGTAGCCTTTCAAAATGCTACATTTCAATATAGAATTACAGATTTGTTCAGATACACGCCGTAAGGTAATTTAATGCAAACCTGATCATACTTTTGTTTTTATAAAATATTCCAATATAAATGATTTAGTTCAAAATAATTGATTATAATTACCACAACATATCTGTAAGGCATTTATATTTACTTTGAAAAATATTTAAATTAAATTTAGCATAATTTTAATAAATGAAAACCGAAAATAAAAAAAGTGCTTTAAAGATAAAACAACTTATGGGATAGCGATGGCGCATGTTCCACCCGAACATTTTGTCCAATTAAATACGCTAATTTATGAGCGTATTGGCAAGGAGCGGGTACGCGAACTGTACCTGTCCAATTATAATACATGTGGCACATTTTATACGACAATCTTTGAATATTGTCTGGTTTTGTATTACTGTCATCATGAAGCACAATGTAATGTGTCGGTGTTACAGTTCCTTGTCTAACCATTTGTGCCACTAAGAAAAAGTCGTATAAATATTTCTTGGTCACTACAGTATCGACAATACTACCAGGTGGCGGATTTTCAGGGGTACGAGTGTTATAGGCAAAGATTCTAGTGTTAATGCGCTTCTGGACAACAATGAAAATTAGTTTAATCGGGAGTCCCAACTCTTTTATAACGTTCAAAAGTTGAGGAATTTCTAAGTTAGTGCACGCACCTAATTGACCATCACCGACCCCATCCCTGTATATTACTACTTGACTTGGATAGTGGCCTAATGCGATATGGTATTCACGAAGCGCGTTCGCGAATAATTGATGCAAATGATCACCTATTTCTTTGTCTTGTTTGTGAAAATGACACGCACTAAACCAACGGGACATTGAATCATTTGTACTAGAAACAAACCCGCAAACTGCTTGTCCGCTTTTTGCTGCGCTGTGGTAAATGTCAATGCCACAGATCATCCAACTTTTGAACGGGAAACGAAGTGACCAGAGACTGCCTCCCAGTTTGCAGTTCATTTGTAGAGCGATTTTTTGTGTGATGGCCGGTAGTTTTGACGGGTTCCTCAGCGTGCGCGAGTTTATTACTTGTGAAGGTATAGGCATCTTGGAACAGCAGAGTTTTTTTATGATTGAGTATCGGTCGTCACGGCTTGTAGGGCAAATGATGACAACTATCTGGAATTATTCGTTTAGATTATTTAATAGGCATTAAAAGCACATCTGGATTAATTTTAAGATCACATAAAAAATAGCTATTGCATAATAAAATAACAAAAACTCGAAATAATAAACATGTATAACTTTACTTGTAACTCAGGAACAATTCGTTCTTGTAGAATTCGAACATAAGTGTCATTTCTGTCATCTTCCAAGCAATGCAGCCTGGGACGGCTGACGTGAATACCCATTTTTGGTGCCAATCGCATAAAACATTGCGTAAATTCATCCATGTTCCTCTTATCTTGTCCAGTATGAATAATCAACCAATTATTAATATCAATCGAGGTGATAACACGATTTTTTAATGCCGCACTTGTCCAATCCGCTTGCATTGTTCCATGAACTTTAACATCGCCACCAAAATAAATTTCTTCGGCTGACAAAACTCGCATTTGTAAATCAATCGTTGCGGTGCCGATCGTAAGACCCCAAGCGCTCAAAACTTCTTTGGCTTCTGGTGTGCTATTGATGCTGTTTATGTATTTACGCAACGAATCCATGCGTTGGTTTGGAGTAACGCGAGTGTACTGAGCAACGTCTTTCATTATCCGAAAATCGGCTCGCATTTCATCCGACAGGCCGGTCATAAAACAGAGTTCAGGCACAAGCAGTATTATTCGTTCATCTTTTTCAGCTTTTAAAGGATTGTCTACTGATTGTCGGTGAATTAGCATGGGTTGTTCTGAATCTTGGATGGAAATGTTGTATTGTTTTTGATAATATTCTAAAAAGGTTACCGATCCACCGGAAGACGTTTCAAATTTGGAAAGTGGGTTGCAGTCCCATGAAATATCATGAACTATGTAGGATTTGTTGTTGTAACGCGTTAAAACTGAGGAACCGATTAGTGCTTTTTCTATAGATTGTTTATAGCGCTGCTTGTTCTGATGTATTTGTTCGTAAATAAATTCTAAAGCGTTTTGAGTACGAAGAACTCGATGTTGGACGTCCAAACACAACATAATCCCCCCAGAAAACTCGTGGATTGCAGTTACATAACCGGGCCAAATCTCTAACTTGTGTTGCGGAATCATATAGGGTTTTCGATTATCGAAAAATTCTCTTCCAATTCGTTTAAATTGCAACAGATGCATAATTCGTTTAAATAACACATTATACAAATGAATACACTCCCCCATCTGTTTACATCTCTTAAAATGAATCGTCATCGTAACCGATTCATCAGTAAACGGATGCACACAATCAAAATTTTTTCGTGTTTCAATTAGCTGTATCGGTAAATACAAAAGTTGGCCATCGAAAGTCTTAGCGCGACAAATATCGTTAATTGCTTTATTCAAAATTTTCACACGTGCAGTTTTAGAATCGACTTGCGGTGAGTAAAGCACTTCGTATTCGAAAACTCCGCGGTTTGGTTCGAGGTTTAAAGCAATATAATTCGCGGACGCCGGGACTATTGTTCCGCTAATTCCTTTGTATTCGCAAGGAGTTTCTTCGACATCTACCGCGAGTTTTTCGGCTACCTTCTCCGCGGGAGGTTCTGGAGGTTTAGAAGGGACTTGTCCAACTGGAACGGTCATACGTTTTGTTAGTTGTTCCATAAGAGCTGCGCGACCTCGAGGTTTCGGAGGCTACCAGAAATAAAATACAAATTAACTAGATATTTAGTAATTTACTTTATTATAAATTACAGTTCTGAAAATATAACTCTGTGCGGTACAAATGCGAAGAAAGAGCGAAAGAAAAATTGTAAGTATTAAAATAAGTTAATTTTCTGAATTATTTACTGTATTATTTAGACCTCTATATATGTATAAGAAACATCCAAAAAAGTAGCTACAGGAAAATCAGAAAATATTAGAATATATAAACATTTTGCTAAATGTACTTGCAATATTTTTAACTTACTTCCGCGGGACATATCGTAGGCGCGTCTCCGGATCCTCCAGGTTTAAGTTCTTGGGCTCTTTTTAATGCGGCTGCGATTAATGCTCCTCGGCCCCGAACCGGAATATCTTTTTTCTCTGCCATTTACTGCCAATAAGAAAATGTTGAAATGAAGTTTTTTTTGGTAAATATTTTAAAGTTGTGACCCCAAATTTTAATCAAGTTTCAACTTGAATCTACATGTGATTGATATATTTATTTTATTTAACAAATATTCTGGGGTTACATGTATATAGCATTAATGTGGTAATACGCAATAGTGTGGTGTTTTTTTACAAAATGTATCATAAGATAAAAAAATGTTTACGTTTCAAAATGCGTTTGTTAAAAGGATTGCAATAGATGTTCGAACTTAAATGTAATTTTATTAATGACGAGTAGATGTATTTATATATATAGTATATATTACTATTACCTTTTTTATATTTGACAAGCATACACTAAAAAAAATATTGTGTGGAACATAAACAAAACTTTATACAAAAATCTTACAGTGACAAACGCCGTTCCGTTCCTTGCCGTTTTCAGCACCTCTACTTATTTTTACTTGAACGATTATTTAGGCAAATATACTAAATAGCGAATGTTAAATTGTCCTAATTTCAAAAACTTTGCAATAACGAATTTTTAAAACACTTTTAAATCATACACCCATAGATATAGACATAGTATAAAAGTTTGTAAAACATTTTATACACTATTTAACATTAAATTAATTAAGTACAACTATTATCACAGTATAAATATATAAGCAGTAGCGACACTCTCGTCGGCGTCTTTG